>JAUESO010000061.1:0-260947 GCA_030914385.1 Drosophila antonietae | reverse complement strand
TTTTTAGCATAGTTTCTACATGCCTGCATGCCACGCCCTATTCGCCGCAAAAAAAAAAAAAAAAAAAAAGAAAACAGTACAGAACAGTAAGTACTAGAGACTTGGGTGCTATTAATATATTCCGAAATTTTCATGAAGGTCTTCGATCTAAAAATGGAGATATAACTTCAAAGTTCAGCCCAACCCACCCCCAAGCCACGGCTGCAACTGCGCGCGAGCTCATACGTTCGTAAAGAAGAAGGGTATCTCGTAGTCGATCCGTCTCGACTAGAGCCTTCTTACTTGTTTATATTCATATAGCACAAATACGTTATTTATCCGCATATATAGAGTATCTGGGTATATAGGCGATTAACTATATAAACGGTATCCAAAAGCATATCGCATATCGCATATCTCTAGTTAAATTCCTTATAAAGGGTGTACAGCTCATTTTATTGAACAAAGGTCGCGCTTACGTAGTTTTGCAACCGAAATATCGTTCATTAATGAATATACTGTACCTATATGTATATATGGACATATCTCAATCGAATCGTGAACTCACATTATCACTCGCATATATCTGCTTGAATTGAAATTAACCTACCAAAAATGCAGCTTCGGCCAAATTGCGGTATTAAAGAATTATTTTCTTAGATTAAACGTTTTATTTTTTTTATTTTTTGTTTCTTTCTTTTTTGTTTAGTAGTCACTTAAACAAATCGGAAAGCGCAGAACTCACTCACTCACTGTTTTTATTTCATTTTTAATTAAAGTTAGGTTTTTTTTTTCAATATTATTATCAGTGGCTAAATTTATCTATCTATCTATCTATCTATCTATATATATATATATATATATATATATATACTTTTTTTTTTTATTTCACTTGATATTTGCAACCAACGGCGATCGCGGCTTTTACCTGGCAGGTGGATCGAACACCACGCTCAAAGAGTTCTTACACGAAACTGTTCGGCTGTTGAATGTGAATGGTCGGCGGAAGCGAATCGAAGCCACGCTCTTCACCAGCTACTCTGTATATGTATATGTATATGTATATGTATATGTATGCACGTATATATGAACTTACCTGAACACATACATACTTACGCGCGCATGTGTATGTGTGCTACATACGCTAGTGCATGTGTTCCCAAACTAGCCTGTTGAGTGGGAACTGCTTCGGCACTTTGTCCATATACACAAGTACATACTGGCATGCATGTATTAGTGCGCAAGCATTCTCCTGGCCGTCTGTGCATGTTCATGTGTGTAGCTTGAGCTGCTCTCTTAAAACACGACTTGAGCACAACCAAACGACGACTCACGGGGCTTTACGGTTGGTCGGCTTCGTTTCCACTCAAACAGGCCGGCGACTAATCGGGAACGTTTGCCGTTGCTTTACCTGCTGCGCGAGCGACTTTGTTGTCGCTGCCGCTGCCGCTGCCGCTGCCGCTGCCGCTGTCGCTGTTGTTGTTGTTGTTGTTGTTATGTTTATTATTTTTATTGTGCTCACACGATCAACAGAGAGGCGCGATTTTCAAACATGTACAGACACACATCTACATATGTATGTATGTATGTGGCTTAGAGAAATGCGCGTGTCCATGTTAGTAGCTCAGCTAGTATGCATATAAGGTGTAAAGTATAATAGTATAGTATATCGTAGTATAGTATGTATGTATGTATGTATATGACCAAGTGTATCATATATATATGTATGTATGTATGTGTATACATACATATGTATTTCACACACACACACATATATACATATGTACGTACAAGTACAAGTGTATGTATTGCTGACGAAAGCTGCGCTTTTGCCTAGATTTCTCCTCTCATAAATAAATATACTACATACATATGCATGCATGCATACATATACATTTGCGTATGCATGTACATATGTACATATGCACATCTGCAGATACATACATGTGTACATGGCTATAAGCCATGCATGTATATGGTAATACAGCAACTATAACTAAAGCGTGCAAAGATTGGACATTCATTGATTCTTATTGTGATTCTTAGATGCAATTGTCTTTTGTTTATAATTTCGGCTGACTTCTATGCTGTTATTGAAAGCCAATTATCTTCATTTGAATGCTCACATAAACATAAGCACACATATGCCAGACTATATGTATATGTATGTATGTATGTACATATGGATGTATATTCTTATAAGAACGATGAATGCATGGCAACGCATTGCTCTTCATCTACATGTATGTACATGCATACATACATACATACATACATACTTACATACATATGTATGTACAATGTATGTATAGTAGTATATGTAGCTGAAATGTGCCAGGGTATCTACACAAATACATGCATACATATGTATATGCAGAGTGCTATACAGCAATAGTCAAGAATTTTAAGTGATGTGCTTCGTCATGTGGCTTGATTTCTTTTGATATGTAATTAAGTTGGACTATGTATCTACATACATTAATATAAATATTAGTATATGGCTTGTTCCTTATTCGTACATTGTCATCATGTATGGGTGACCTACAAATCAAGTAACCCGATATCAAATTTCAAATTCTCTAGTTAGAAGAATAACAACTTGTACTGTTGGAGGAAGAAAGTTAGTGTTGGATTCAATTTTGGTAAAAACAATTTTGACTATTATATTAAGACTACTAATATTGAGTTACGAAGCCATTACGTTTGTTGTCCAACAGTTTGTGCTTGGCTGCGATACTATATCTGTGCCTGCATACATATGTATGTATGTATGTGCATACATATAAATTATACTTATTCGGTCTGACTCCTGCGAATATAGAAATATAATATAATATATGCTCTTGGGCAGGGTATTCAAAGTGCAGACATACGCACACACACACATACATAAGCAAAAATATATATGTACAACAAGTCTCCATACACACACACACACACACACACACACACACGAGCACCCTGTAAATCGGCGTGTAACGAAATGTGCCGTGATATATCCGCTCTCTTCACACGGTTTGAGCAGGTGCTGGCTCGCTGCTAGTAAAGATTGACAAGACGGCGCGTGCCAAGCAAACGGCGACTACCGTTGCGCAAACCACAGCCGAAAGGTAAGCGGGACAAAGAAAGAGAGAGCGAGTGACTGAGAGAGAGAGAGAGAGAGAGAGAGAGAGAGAGAGAGATAACGAGATTGATCACTGAACCATCTCCCATTTCGCTGCACAACAATACGTTCGTTTGTTCCACGTAGTCTAATAATAATACCAAGGCCTATCCATAGGAAATCGCAGCAGCTATACTCTTTTTATATATGTACATGCATAGTAATATAATATATATATATATATATATATATATATGTATGTATGTATATATACATATGTATGTACATAGACAGACACATGTACATAAATACATACATACATATTTGCTTACTTCCGCTTGAGTTTGAGTTGTTTTCCGTGATCTCTCGTTTTTACTAGTGAAAACCTCTTTAATGCTTCCCAAAGCCCGCGCTTTCTATACAGAACACCTGTTTGCTAGACGGAACCGTGACGCCGATCTGAAAAACCACCCCATGCCTTCCCTATTTTGTTACTTTTACCCTCCTCATTCCTTATTTCGCTTTTTACCTTTAAAACCCGATACCAAAGTCTACAAAGAGAGGGTCTGGGTTCAATGCTCGTCTCAGGAGTACGAAACAGCGCCACAAAACATAAATAAGAAAACAAGTCGAGATACCCTGACTACGAGATACCCTGAACCCTGAATGTACATACATATGTATGAGCGCGCGCTCTGCTGCCGTGGCTTGGCGTGGGTTGGGCTGACCTTTGGACGCTTATAACTCCATTTCTAGATGGACGATCTTCATGAAACTCTCGGAATATATTAATAGCATTCGAATGTGTCTATTTGCAAACGTCTATTTGCAAATATGCGCTTTTTCAAATTGGCGGCGAAGGAAATCTGAAAATTACAAAATCTGCGTATCCATAATATCACATATATGGAGTCTCTAGCTAAAACAGTGTAGAAGTTGTGCTCAAAAAACGTGAAAAAAAAGTAAACGAATTTTCGATTTTTATCGATCATTTTGAAATGGGATGAGTTATCAAAAAAACAAATTAAACTCATACTGCCTAACTAACATACGAGTATGCATGTGAAATTCCGAAATCTCGACTTTTATTCGGACGGATATTACAGATACGCAGATGGAAAGAAGCCTTGCTTATAGATACGAATGTAAGATTTGTTAATTCTAACATTAAGCATTCAATCGATATTGAATCTGGTGCTTGCTCACGAAACGTTCAATTCGGTTCAAGGAGCCAACTTATCACTTGCTAGATGAATGAATTACTATGAATTTGGAGTAATTATTTCAAGTACTTCGTATTTTACATCAGAAACAAGAGAATTCATCACAGTGATAGTTTCCATCTGTGGAATCCTCGTGAGATCGTCGATAATCATGTCGATATACATACATACATACATATGTGTACATACAAATGTATGTATGTTTGCATGTATGTATGTACATATGCATATCAATTTATATCAATATACCTAAATGTTAATTTGTGCGTGAGTATGTATGTATGTATGTATGTATTTACATATACATATGTACATATACATAATGTACATATGTACATGTACATACATCAGCCAATCAGCCTGTGTGTATGTGTGTGTGTGTGTGAATAAGTGTATACACGATTTACGCATGCGTACACACCTACATGCATTTAGTACATACATATGTACATATGTACATATGCACGTGCACATACATATGTACATATGTGTGTTGATCGTTCAACCATTTTGTTGTGTTATATCTCTGTGTGTGTGTGTGTGTGTGTGTGTGTGTGTGTGTGTGTGTGTGTGTGTGCATGTAGAGTCATCTATACCGCTTGCTCTTTATTTAAACAATCAGTATTCATATGTTTTCGGTATGAAATTCGGTATTTCAATCGTGGCTCGTGGCTTTTCACGGTCTGCAAGTCAACCGAGACTGCTTTTCTGTTGCTTTATTTTTTTTTTTCATTTTTATTTTTATTTTTATTTATTTTTTTTTTTGCCGTTTCTTTTGGTCTTTGACTGTTGCTTTTTCTGTTAATGTTTTGCTTTTGGCTGACGCGGCTGTAGTTGTGCTCTATTGTTGTTGCCGTGTTGCTTGTGTTATCTTCGTCATCATGTATGTATGTATGTATGTAAATACATAAATATAGATATGTATGTATGTATGTATGTACATATGTACATACATACATATATAGATTGACTCACTTAAACGACCCTATATAGCAGTACAAAATACTCGACCCATTCTTTGAATTATATGTACATACATACATATGTATACTGAAAGGAAGACAACACAAGCAACAAGTTTTAAGTAATGATTAAATTTTGAATTTATCTAATTCGATTTTAATTTAATTTATGACACGACGTCTCAGCATGTAAAGCAAGGGCATCAGCTACCAGGTCCAAGAAACTACTATACATATGTACATACATATGTATGTACGTCTGCATACACAACGCCTCATCTACAACGTTTTATATACATACATATGTACATATGTACATACATACATATGTATATATGTACATACACACACACATATATATATATGTATATATTTACCCATGTATTTTAATGATCAACCAAGCCTCCTTCTGCATATTATCCAAGCAAATGTGTCCTGTTTACCCACGAATGTATTTACATACATATGTACATATGTACATATGTACATACATATGTATGTATGTATGTATGTATGTGTGTCATAGAAATAAAAAGAGTGGAGTTCTTTCTACTCAAATAACAAATGCGAACACACTCACGCACACTCATGTATGTATACATATGTACAAAGTATGTACATATGTATGTATGTACATATTTGTATGTCCACACATACATAGATACATATGCATGTATGTATGTATGGATGTACATATGTATTTAATATATTAACAAATTGTTAGTTGGATGCATTTTAGAAGCATATAGACATGCGTAAATACATGCATACATACATACATACATACATATACATATGTATCTGCATATGTATACATATTTACATATACATAAATGTATGTATGTACATACATATGTTCATACATGCATATGGTACTTATAGGAAATAAGGCAGCGGAGCGTAAATCCTCTAGCCACAAATACAATAAAAACAAACAAGTAAGAACGTTGCAGTTAGGCTCAACTAACTGCAAAATACTTTGTTCCCATAGGTGCATCTTATTTATTTAATAAACATTTAATTACGAAATATTTCGGCAATTAGAAAACGTACATACATGGAAAGCAACAAACGTTTTTCCTACACATGCATACAGATTTACACATACGAGTATACACACAATTTTCTATGTATGCATACAAAAGTTTGCATGCCAGAATATTCTAAGAATTGTGACTGAATTGGGAATTTTTCGATCGTTACTTTAGTTTTGTCAAAAGGCGCTCTAGCAATGCCTTATTTGGTTTTAGTTAACGTAGCTCAAATCAGGGCAGTGGCGCTGATGGTAAGCGCTATGCAAGCTAGTGCTGGGAAAAGATCGATCTTTACTTAGATCGATATTTCGATATTATGTATGGGTCTCAGATCGATGTATCGATCTTTTCATAAAAATATTTTAACTACCAAAATTAAAAAAAAAAAAAAACAATAGATGAATTTCTTATTAAAATTATACTTGGGTAAATCAATCTCATTGAGGTAAGCCAGCTCACTCGCTCTTTTTTGTGAAGTGAGCCAACTCACTCATATGGCTCAGTGGCTCACTTGCTGATAGCACTAACCATACAACACATAGACTGGACAACTGGAACAAGTTAATGTGCACACTTATTTTTTGACATTATAACCCCCTCAACTTCGTATTTGCTCGGGTATATTAAAGAACAAATGATAACTGATCAACAGGTAATAAAAAATAATTGACCTCTCCTGCAATTCGAACCCAAAATCGTTTACTTAATTTCAAAGTTGAGGTAGGCACACGCCCAATATTCGAGACCCATGCACGACACATGCAAATGCCCCAGGCAGAGTATTCATTCAAATGCCTATACAAGTGATACTCGGCGATTGTGATTATCACATCACAAACTTAAATGCTTACACATATAGCGAGGAAGTGTAAATGTGTGTGTGTATGGTCATAGGGAAATAATATTCGTTATGCACATCAACACTTTCATACCCTTTCCACAAATAATCATAAAAACGCAAACATTTTGCATGAGCATGGCAAAGGAGTTTGAGAATTCGGTATACTCTTCGCTCAGAAGGGAACCAATGGGATCGCGTCGAGAAGAAACTTCAATTTTTGTGAGCTGCTTGCTGTTTGTGCCAGCATACATATATTTTTGTGAGAAGAGAGCAGAGAGTAAAAAGCATGGGGCAGAAAGAGAAAGAGAGCAAGGGAAAGAGCGGCACATGTCAGGCCTTTTTGGAAAATCGACCATCACCGTCGAGCGCTCGAAGCGGAATGATTTTGCCATTAGCAATTTTTCTCTCCCGACCCTAAAAGTAAAAACCCGAGCAAATACGAAGTTGGGGGGTTCTAAAGTCAAAAAATAAGTGTGCACATTAACTTGTTCCAGTTGTCCAGTCTATGTGTTGTATGGTTAGTGATTATAGTATATGTGTGTAGATGGCGATGGCGATGTAGAGATGGCGATATATCGAGTATCGAAGTTAGCAGTATCGATATTTTCGATACCTATCAAAACATCGATGTATCGTTTTTAGATCGATCTTTTTCCCAGCACTAATGCAAGCTATACTTAGGTGCGTGGGTTCGAATCCCACAGAAAACTTTGTTCAAAAATTATAATTTTTAATTTTTTTTATATTTGTATATTTAACATTTGTATGCTTGGCAAGTAGTTTTTCTATGCATGCATATATGTATGAATGTTTGTACACAGATGTTTGTATTTGTGTATACACATCCAAGTGTCCATATTTCAAGAAGTGCGATTGTATTGTTTTGTTTTGTCACAAGCTGCTGATCAGCTGACCAGCTTCTAGTTCTAAAACTGTAGGAGATATAAACTTTTGCGGTTTGCCATAGCTTATTGATCTTGGGTTGTCAACCCGAGTATACATGCACAATTTCAAGTCTCTAGTGTCAATAGTGTTCAAAATATAGCACAATTTGAAAAACCACTATATATTCAGGTCCGATTTGCCACGCCCCCAATGGGCGTAGACATATAACTTTTTGATCGATCTTATTAGAATCATAACATTAACTCACATGCAAAATTTCAGCGTTCTAGCTTTACCGGTGTAGAAGATACGTTTTTCCCGATTTGCCACGCCCCCAATGCTCGTAGATATATCCGCCATAGCTTTTTGAACTTGGGTTGTCACCGCTAGTATACATTCCAAATTGCAACTCTCTAGCTCATCATCTAGTATGATAACTTGCCTATGGGCGGAAGAGTTTTCCGATTTACCACGCCCCTAGTGGGCGGATCGGGAAAATTTTTACATTTTATAATTCGGGAGCATATATGAGTATATGTTTAAAATTTCAAGTCTCTAGCTCTAATAGCGCCGAAAAATATTGCGTTCATACGGACAGACGGACGGACAGCAAGACGGACATTGCACAAACACAATATACTTTCTTCCCTTTGGGAACAAAGTATAAAAATAATAATTTTCAGCTTATGATCATGACATTAATATCTACATGCCAAACCAAACTGCATGTCTCTAGTATTTGAAATACATTTTTTACACATTGAGGGTGTGGGGGTGAATTGGGGACCGGAATCCAAAATCTGACAAAAACCGAAATTGTAATAAATTAGTATCTATATATATGCAGAAGACTTGAAGACTGTAACTCTAAAGATGAACGAGATAAAATTTTATAACTGATTCCCAATAAATAAGTTTATCGATAACTTTGGATATATAAAAGTTATCGAATTTCTGAAAGAAAATCGTACTGCGCGTGCAATATACGAACCTAACACAAAAAGAATGAACTCTCTAGCTTTTGTATCTTCGGAAATCGACGCGTTCATACATACGGACGGACGGACGGACGGACAGACGGACAGGGCTAGATCAACTTTTCTCGTCACCCTGATCAAGACTATATGTATGTATGTACTCTATGGGATCTGCCACGGCTCCTTCTGCCTGTTACATACTTTTAACGAAACCATTATACCCTAATTTCCCATTGTCATGTCAGATTCGTGAATCTGTATAGAACTTATGATTAGCTACTTGACATGTTTAATTTAGTCTACTGGCTCATACAAATTAAAACGCGCGCGCACCACAGTGACGTTTCACTGTTAACTTAACTGACCGGTTCTCATAAGCACTAACCGTAGTATGTATGGTTAGTGGTATTACTCAATAGTCACTGTTAAAAGACTCTGTAGGTTACGCAAAGAGCAGTTCCGTTACTTTTGATGTTAACTAACAGACCCCGTGTGACGTCACACGGTCCTAAGTGTGCTATGTTATTCAATTTGATACTTGGCGGGCACTGGGGCAAATATCCTCCAAGTGCTTAAAAGCAACCAAAATAAGTTGTTTTGCAACGAATTTGAATAGTAAGAACCATAAAAATGATCAATCCTTACTTTTATTTACTTAAATTACAAAAACTTATTAGATAATGGAAGAAACTGTGAGGCCTTCTGGCAGCAGCAAAAGGACTTCCCAAATGGGTACTACGTCTGAAAAAATTACCAAAAACGCATGATTTTTTTAATTTTTGCCATTAGTATTGTTCATAAATATCAATATAATTCAATATTCAAATGGAGTACATGTCGAATCAGGTAAGCTGCTGCTCACACCTGCTTCCATGTCAAGAAAAAAAGCCCAACGACCGAAATAAAATGTATGTATTAATTAAAAAACCCAAAAAGGACTGAGAGTATAAGTACTCAAACATACAGAAATCTGGCTGAACAAGCCCACAGAAATCTTGGTAGAAGCTAAAAATGCCGCACCCAATCTTTGGCCAACAAATTTCTAATATGATGAATGAATATGATAGATATAATGATGTGGATTGATGGGAAACGATTAGTTTATGTTAATACTAGTTACTTTTGTAATAAAAAGTCATTTAAAATAAAGTTTAAGTTATATAAGACGAAGATATTGACGGTTAATCGAATTACCTTCAGCAATAACTGCCTAGAAAACGGCTTAGAATACAACATTTTCAAAAACCCTTATATTGTCAGATTCGTAAATCTATATAGAACTGAAAATTCGCAACTTGAATCGCCTTAGTTTAGTCTACTAGTTTTAAGATTGTTAACAGTGCCAAAATTGCCTAATTTTCATACAAACCTAAGCGCGGCAGACCCCGTGTGACGTTTCACTGTTAACTTAACAGACCACTTTACATAACCTAGTGTTACTCAATCGTGGTGATAACCTAGTATTCTCATTCCTGGCGTAACCTACAAACTTTGTAGTACAAAGTCTTTCAGTAATGTAATTGAGTAACGCTATGTTATGCAAAGCGGTCTGTTACGAGGTCTTTTAACAGTAGTTACACCATTGAGTATCTAACAGTGCGTTGAATAGTTGTATAGCAACGAGCTGTTGCTCACATGCTGCGAAGAATCAGCTGATATGTACATTGTACAACGAATTTATTTGGATTTCCGTTAAGCTAGTGAAGTGAAGAGAGTGACCAGCCTTATGTGAATATTTTATTTCAGGGACAGTATATATTTATATTTATATTTATAGCATCGAGCTTGTGTCCATATACAATAGCTATCAGCTGATATATAAAGCAAATTCATAGATTTTTTCGATACGCACAGTGAGCACTATATAAAGAACAATTCTGGTGCCATGTTGGCTTCGATGTGGGCCTTATATGAAAAATATGAAAAATCGGGCTTAATGCCATGTGTATCACGCATATCAATAAAACAAGAAGGTGAAATCATTCAAATAGCAAAAATCTTGTTTATATGATTCCTATCATATTTTGGAAATACAGGGCTCTATTTAGGAACAACAACTCTTTAACTCATAAAGAAACTACAATAAACTGAAGAACGCATAATACGTTTTATTGGTTTTTCATTTTCCAGGAATGATTATACGTTATACAAGATTCTTCATCCGGACAGAACACCAAGCACTCATCTCAAACAAATCTACTTGCCCAATCACTTAACTTTGATACTCTTCATTCTACATACAGATACTTTGCTTCAGAAAACCTCGAACTAATCCATAATTCATATCCTCTGCTTCATGCAGCTCACACCATAATATGACAATTTTCCTGTCTGTCCTTATAGTGGGCTTAAAATCAAACCCAATATTAATCAAAGATCTAATATACAAAAAAAAAAAAAATAATAAAAAAAAAACACACACATTTATTTTTGGAATAATCCTTAACTTTGCAAAATACAATATTTACTTATATACGTAATGCAATTGTGTTAGTAAATGAACAGTTAGCAGTAAAGGATTTCCACTGTATCAGCTGATGTAATGCCAATTTCCATTTTGTTTCACTGGCATCTTACCACTATTCGTTTTTTGGGTTTCAGTATTCAGTTTTCATTTAATCCGTTTACACCGAGCGGAATGAACGTTATTTTTGTCCACGCAGAGGCGGTTGAAATAAACTAGTTGAAGTTAAAGTACCCAAAATGAAGTGAATACCAAGAAAAGTTCAGCAAGTAGAACTTTACATACATACATATGAATCGTAGCAAGTTATAAGTAACAATATGTATGATAAACATCCAATATTTTATTAACGTTGCAAAAATACACAATTCAAAATACAATTCAAAATACCATGCGAAATACACAATTCAATTCAATTCAATTCAATTCAAAATTCGAAGCAATACAATTTTCATGTACTTCAAATTAAGCCTATAAAACAACATCAAATATAACAATAAATATAATATATGTATATAATTATAAATATATACATATGTATGTACATATACATATACATACATACACGAACCTGAGTGAGTGTATGTATGTGTAAGTTTTGTGAGTTTTTGCAATTTTTGGGCGACAATCGAACTTTACTCCATCTCCAAAAATGTGCTCCAGACGTAGTGTCTCCAATACTTTGGCACCGTATATATGTACATACATATGTACATATGCATGTGTGTATGTGTGAGTGAGTGGCTGAAACTCGCACATGAACCTAAATGTGGGTGTGGGTGTGGGTGTGGGTGTGTGTGTGTGTGTGTGTCTGCATTTGTCATGAGTATATTATAGTCTTAGTTGTAAACAAACTACCAGCAAGTGGTTGATTACGGTGGATAGTGTTGGTGTTAATAAAGCTTCATTAATGAATAGCTAATGGCTGAAGAAAAGCTCAACTTCTGGTTAATACTATAATCCTAGCAACAAGTTAGGTTTTCCACACGGGCAAGCGAACCAAACAAAATATCTAAACAATATCTGCATATATAATCGTCCAAAATTACATTTTGTTTCATGTATGATTAATGGCCATCCATACCGAATAACGTAATTGAATACATATATTTCAAATATAGTACATACATATGTATGTACATACATATATACATATACATATGTATGTTGTCATTGTAGCTTAAAGCTAAGAAACTCTCCAATTCAGTGGGCTGTAGCAGTAGTTGTGCCCTGCTTGCACCCCTTCCCCACAGACCACAGCCCACCGCTGACATTTATATTGGCGCTGCTGGCGTCGTCGCGTCGCATCGCATCCTTTTGTCAGTTAGTCGTTACAAATGGATTGTAGTGTATTTGTACTCGTGAACATACATACATATGTATATGTACATATGTACATATATGTATATATGTATGTATGTACATGTGTACATATTATGCGAGTGTATGTTTACGTACTGGGAAAAACTGAATTGCAACACACACACACACACACACACAGTTTCATATGCAGTTGCTAAAAAATTAAAGTATACTATTATATGTACATATATGTATGTATGTAGTATAATTGAAAGATGTGTAAGGCAGCTTCTATGCCATCTCCTTTCGTCACCGGCTATAAGAGCCCAGTGTGATCGAGCGAGATGGCCGGTCACTCTCTCTCTCTCTCTATGGTACAACTAGCCGACATACGCAATGAAATAATTCGCATTTTGTTTTCGTCGAGTGCGCGATCGAGCGAAATAGTCTCTCCATCTCTGTGAATTGCTCATGTATTGGTAAGAGTGCTTGTGTGCGTGTGTATATGCATGTTCGGATATGGCCTCCGCTCATTTTTGTTGCGAACTTTCCACTGCGCTCTGAAATATGTATGTATGTATGTATGTGTGTATAAACATGTACATATGCACTTGCATTTGCATGAATGTGTATGAGTGTCTGTATGCAGCCATGGATACAGTGCAGAGAGTGTAGGGTAACGCTATACGATAAATACACACATACATACATACATAGGTAGCCTTAACAGGATTATTTCTGGATGTGAAACTACTTAGTTAGTTAGGTAATGCACAACAATTTTGGACGCGCGGCTGGCTTCAGAGTTGTGGGGCGAAGTAAGTTCGATTCGGGGCATGCTCAACTAAATAGACTATATTGATATTGATTGTTTTACTTGCTGCTGACGTTCAAGTTTTGCTTCTTCATTGCAGCCAGTAAACTTTGAATGGCGACTGTTGAGCAAGCAGCAGAATGCACAACACCAACCGCAAGAAGAGCATCATAGTCATAAGCAGCTAGTGCAAAGGCAGGAAATGATGTTTGAAATCATTCAACAGGAATTGACTGTAAAGCAGCCTGCGGGAGCTGCAACGAAGGACGCCAGGTGTGTCTACAATTGCGCCTGCTTTTGCTGTCGTCAGGGATGTTGCATGGTTGTATGCTGCTGTTGCAGCTGCATCAGCTTCAGTAGCAGTAGCGTCAGTAACAGCAACAACATCAGCATCAGAAGAAGCAGCAGCAGTTCAGGCATCAGCCTCCATCCGATAGTTGTTGTCAGGATCGCCTGCCAATCAATAGTTGCGATTCTCACACTGATAGCCGGGTACTTAACATTGTTCGAATTAAGCTTTCGTGCCTTATTGTCCAAAGCATCCACAAACCCGACTTCAGCTGGCAACGAACTTGACAGCAACAGCAACAGCAACAGCAACAGCCATGTCAATGGCAATGGCAATGGCAGCAACAACAACAATGTTGACAGTAAATTGAAGGAGCTATATGGGCACGGTCACGCTTCCTATGACATTACCAATGACCACCAATTGAAGTCGAATAACTTGTGCAAGATGCTTTTTAATAATCGCAAGCGGCAAAGGAGACGACGTCGCCGTCGACGTCGCCGACGACGCCGTCACAACAACAAAAATGGCAGCAGACAGACGGCAAATAGCAAGCAGCAGCAACATCACGATAGCAATAGCAATGGCACCTGTCTATCGATTGCGGTGTGGACAGTAGTTGGGCAGGAGGAGCAGAACAACAGCAGCAGCATGAGCAAGTCAACTAGAGTGCGACCTATGCGCACTGCGTACCCGCCAACGACGGCTTTCATTTCGAGCTGGCCTCCGATGACCTATAGTAGTAGCAAAGCCAAGCGGAATTGGGCCAACCTGCTTTGGATACTCATCGGGATCTTTTGGCTGGAGGTTAAGCTCATCAACTGCAACGCCATTGCCAGCAGCGGCGGCTACGTCTCTTCCTTCGTTACTCAGAAGGGCTGCACTCTGTGTCAGCTCGAGGAGGGGAGCTTTCTAAGCGATAAAAGTGAGTTCGATATATTCACCGACTTGCGACTTGCGACTTGCGACTTGCGATTGAAGGGTAAACCCAAAAAATTAGACTCGACCCTTCCCTGGCTTATTGATATAGGCTTGTACCGAAAAGAGCGGGATCCGATCAAATACAATACAGATAACAAAAATTTGTTCTAGATTGGCAAACGATATTCAATCCTTGAAAGCCCCATTTTCATTGCATTCATTCACTACCTGTTTATCTGTCTACTCTGCAAGTTGCGGGATTGAGATTAAAACTTTATATTTCTATATGTGTATGGGTATTTATATATGTATGTATATGTGTGTGTATATCTATACATAAATGTATGAATTGTACATATACATACATATATACGAATACATATCCAAGTCCGTCTGTTTGCCATATAATAGTATTGCAGATCCTGAATATCCTGAAGTATATAAAACCGAGCGAAAGAGGTTAACAATTGTTGCACTCTCTGAAGTATTTAGGATATTAGATTTCGATTTTCGGACGGACAGAGCAAGAATATATATACATACATATATACTTTATGGGGTCTGTGACGTCTCCTTCTGCCTGTTACATACATTTTCACAAAAGCATAATATCCTGAATTCGCATTTTCAATGGGCTTAGGGTATACAAATCGATGTGCAAAATTTGAAAAATTTAACTTGAAAATCTAGTTTTTTGACAATAGTGCAAAGCCAATGCTCTGATCTAGTTCTGATCTAGTCTAATGCCAGCGTTGGAGCCATAAATCAGATTTCTGCAATCAGTATCGTCCGACTGCAACGTTCCTACTTATTTGTCCGTGTATTGCACGCACAGAAAGGCGATAGCTATTTCCGTATCAGAGTTATCGATTTATCGAGAATCAGTTATAGAATTATATCTCGTTCAGAATAATAATACAATTTTTATTTCTGTTACCAACCCCAATTCGCCAATATTGTATTGCTTGTTATACATATAGAACCTAGAACCGAAGCGCGGAATTCTTGGAAAATTAGTTCTAGTCGAGCAGTCTCTCGGTTAGAGTTTTCTTACTTGTTATGCCTATTGACAATGTGAATTGTGTAACTGGCAGAAAGATATGATGATGTGATGAAGATAGTCAATCTTCAAGGAGATTAATAAGCGTCCAAAATATAGCACATTCTGCCGCGTCCACTACGCAGTTAGCAGATCGCGTGTATCACGCTTGCCATGTATGTATGCATAAAGAAGAAGAATATCGGTTCTTTGCAGGTCGACCAGAGCTTTCTTACCTATTTTATGTTTGGGTTCGGGTACAATCTATGTATATGAACACTACAGATTTGCACACTTCTCATACAGCTTTTGATACTTGAAAAAAAAAAAAAAAAAACACTTTACAATTATCACATTTACACAGATAACCCACACACAGAATACAACAACAACAACAACAACAACAACAACAACAACAAAAACAACAACAACAACAACAACAACAATTACGCATATAGCAAAAGTATTCAAAGAACAAACAACAATATTGTCGTCAGTGATCGTGTCCGGTTAGAGTCGATAAAACGACAAATCTTAACGAAACTCGGACTTACCCATAAACCAAATGTATCCCATCCACTACCCAAACAGTTCATCTGGGAAACAATCTATCGAGCAGACGGCGGGCAAATGGTGACAAACGATGTGTTTGACAACAACGCCATCTCAACCAATGATGTTCGTGATCGTAGTCAGCGAAAGAGAATGCGAACCGTAGTTAATGAGATCAATGAGAATCGTTTGGATAGCCATAGTGTGGAATATATAATTGGTACTACAGACAGGAGCAGCAGTAAAAGTAAAAATAAAACTAAATACCATCATTTAAAATCATACTCCTCCTCAAATTGGCATTCGGAACCAGAAATAGAATCAGACGCAGAAGCAGACAGAGCTAAGACGATCCGAAGATCGGATACTGGAACAGGGACAGAGATCAACAGCTCACCTGGTTGGAATAAGAAGACGAAGTCGAAAGCCTACAGCAAATCAACATATCTTATAGATATAAATAGTAGTAGTGGTAGTGATAACAATAACGATATAAGCGGCAGTGCCGGCGCCGATTTCGATCACAACGATCATATATATTTTAACGATTACAGTGTTCAAATAAAAGAGAATAAACATAAGCACCAATCACCAACCCATACCAATGCGCGTGTCAAAAAAAAAGATAGCAGAGAACACGATGCCATCACTACGCACGATCAAGAGAACGCTGATGGATTTGAGCGCGAAGACTACTTTGGTAGCACGCAAGAGATAATTACTTTCGCTGAGGAGGGTACGTATCAGTTGATCTATTTATAGATACACGTATTACATAAATAAGCTATTATAATTAAAATAATTCAATTCGAGTTCAAATTGTAACAAGTAAGCTCTAGTCAAAACTGCTCCACTCAAGATCCCCTGAACACTTCCAATTATTATTCGATTCGTTTCTGCAAGCGTAACAAACTATACATATGTATGTATGTACATGTACACACGTACGCGGCCACACGCTGATCTACGCTTGTAGCCATGTATGGGTGTAAGCACACCCCCCATGTGTAAAAAATGTATTTCAAATACTATAAACATGCAGTTTGGCATGTAGATACATATTAATGTCATGATCATAAGCTGAAAATTTTATTGCAATTGTTCGTCTAGAAACAGAATTATTAACCAAATAAGTTCTCGTAGCAAAACCGACGTGGCAGAGCAAGCGAGACAGCGAGACAGCGAGACAGCAAGACGCTTGCAATGCTCACACACATACCAGGCGTACAAGCGTAGATCAGCATGTGTGTGTGCTCGTGTTTTTGCATGTAAAGTTTCTTACGCGTGGAGAATCGAAACGAAGCATTCTTGGTATATTATTCATTCGAAGAAGGGCTCAGGGGATTACGTTGTCGAGCAGTCTCGACTACAGCTTTCTTACTTGTTTATTTTATTTACATATTTATTTAATATGTTGACAATCCTAGAGTCAAACTTAAGAATACTATAATTGTATTATAATAACGCCTAAAAAAGAACAGAACATTTAAATAACAATATTATCAGCAACCCGATGGAGGTTTTTTATTTGCCAGACCTATGCCCCACTGCCAAGAATGGAATGGAATAGAAAGTGTTAATTGAAAACTTAAAAATTAATATTATAGTTTCTTAGGTATGATTATAAGCTAAAAATTTAGAATAATTTTAAAGTAAAGACTAGGAAGAAAACAGAAATGTTAAAAACAAAATTCAGAATGGGAGATGAGGAGAGAAAAAATAAGATAGGAAGGATTACAAAATACACCCATGCTCACATCTGGGCATTTCGAGTGATTTCAATAAGATGAGCTGAAAGCAAAGATTTGATAAGCAGAAGAGAGAGAGGTCTAAGGAAAATACGTGATCAAATTAATTATAATTGACACATAAAACATGGAAAGTACAATGAAAATAATAATTCATGGTACACTGTGGTAAATCTAACAATAGTTTCTGGTAATTCGGGAAGGATCAGAAAATGGAGCCGCATTAACAAGCCTACGATTGACTAATGAAGGCAGGTCAATAAGTAGAAGCCGACTATGATAGGAAGGTAAACGTAAATGACTGTCCCAATTTAGATCACTTAAGGCAAAGAGAAGAAACTGTTTCTGAACCCATTCAATGCGATCCTGATAAAGTTTATATTGCGGAGACCATATAACTGAACAATATTCTAAGACAAGGCGCACAAGTGAAATAAATAACTGCTTCGTAATAAAAGGATCTTTAAATTCCTTAGACGATCGTTTAATAAAGCCAAGCACACATTTGGCTTCATTTGTGATGGCAGAAATATGCAGATTAAAACAAGTCAGAAGGCTCTAGTCGAGACGGCTCGACTACGAGATACCCTGAACCCTGCAAAAAAGTGATACTCTTCTTCTTTACGCACTTATGAGCGCGCGCTCTGCTTACTGCGCAGTTGCTGCCGTGGCTTGGGGGTGGGTGGGGCTGAACTTTGGACGCTCATAACTTCATTTCTAGATGGATCATCTTCATGAAATTTGCAGAGTAGATTAAGAGTATCTTAATCTATCTATGTGCCAAATTGGAAGTCTCTAGTATTTGAAATGCGTTTTTTTTTTTCAAATTGGGGGCGGAGGGGGCGTGGCATCCAAAATCTGAAAACTACAAAATCTGCGTATCCATAATATCCATCTAAATATATAATCTAGTATTTGAAATGCATTTTTTTCACATTTGGGGGTGGTGGGGCGAAGTGGGGACCGAAATCCAAAATCGGACAAAAATTGTATTAAATTAGTATCGACGCGTTCATACATACGGACGGACGGACGGACGGACAGACAGACGGACAGGGCTAGATCAACTTTTCTCGTCACCCTGATCAAGAATATATATACTTTGTGGGGTCTGCCACGCCTCCTTCTGCCTGTTACATACTTTTAACAAAACCATTATAGCCTGATTTCCCATTTTCAATGGACTCAGGGTATAATAAACAAACAAACAAAATTAAATGCGACAGACGAATGTACTCCGCACGAATGTAAAGCTTGCATTACTAGTACTACTAACGCAAGTCTGTGTACTCATTGAAGCAATTCATGCAAATGCAAATGTTAACGGCAAATAATACGGTAAGCCTTGCAAATCAATGAAAGAAGGGGCTCAGAAGGAGAACTGGCTAACAGTGTACACTTTCTCACACTCTCTCTCTATATATGAATATGTATGCAGACACCTTGTCGTAAGTACAATACCACAGCAGTACAGTACAGTACATACATACGTATGTATATGCGGGCTCAAGTGTCTCCGCTGCAGTCTTCTGGTGCAGGCGACTCACATGCAGACCACTGCGGACTCGCACGTACATAGATGCACAGACACATTAACACACGGATACACAGTGTGCATGTGTGCAGTATGCAGGTCTCATAGTGTGTTGTGGTTGTGTCTGGCCGAGGGGACTTCCCGACCCAATCCAAACTGCTCGCACACACACATACACACACGCTCACACATGTGCGTAGAAGTGCCTGCTATCGTCTGAGTGGGTATTGCAGACTGCTACAGTGAAGTACTTTCACTATTGTTCTTAGGTGTGAAATAAGAGCAACAGACAGGGTAAACAATTAAAAATGCAAAACGATGAAGAAACATACGTTCAACGAAAGTACTCTCTAGTCAGCATTTAGCATTTAGCATTTAGCATTTAGCATTTAGCATTCGTCAGGCGAGTGCAGTGCAGGGTATATTAGCTAATGTTTTTAAGTTCCAAGTATGCTCACATATGCTTCAGGACTATGATTAATTTGCTTAGTACGACACTATTCGATCGGCAGTTGGATATAGCCGGACACAATAATATTATGTTTAACACATTTATGCATAAGGAAAAACCTGTGGTCTGTGGTCTGGTCGTTGACAAAATGTGTTGTACCATGAACACATTTCAAAATGGATATTTCGGGTGTTCTCAAAGTAAATAACTCCTGACGTAAATTTCTGCTTGATGCACAGAGTCGAATATTTAGTTTTTTTCTCTCCCGTCTTTCTGGTCCGTTCTGTCGTCGTTTCGTCCGTCTCTTGCATGTTTATTATGGGGAATACGAATACATGCTAAGATCTAGCTAATCATCTAGCTTTCAGTGCCCTAGCAGCTGGGTCTATGGTCCGTGCGCCTCTGCATCACACTGTTTCGCTGTCGTCTACACCCGCGATGACTAGAATCTCAATAGCAGTTGTGTCATCCGTTTCCCACTGGCATGCCGTACCAGAAACCTGCAATGAATAAAAGAACAGATTTAAGCAGCGATTCGGGTACTACTACTAGTCGGGCTTTTCCGACTAGAGCAATAAACTATTTCTAACTTTATTTTAATTATTATTATACAGGCGAACAATATCGGCACTATCGCATAGTGGAATTCGCGGCACAGAAAGCAGGCATACCAAATCGAAAGATATCCATTAGAAGTGCGCAAATGCACATACGCATCGAGAGACAGGATATTAAGAGCGAAACTGTGAATCGCTACACGCAACAGACAATAAAGACTAAGCGGAAGAGTCACGCCAACGTGCCCCGGCAGAGAATTAAGATCTGGGTATTTCGAATGAGCGAAGCCATAAATATGACTGAAAAAGTGAGATCCTATATCCTATGTACTATCCTATATATTCAGAATATGTGTTCATGTAGAGTAATTTGACATATTTGTTATACGCAGACAATGGATCAGGCGTTTCTATTTCGAGGCTTATTCGAAGTGGACACGGAGCGTTTGGGTTGGCAAAAGTTTGATCTCACCGAAACGATTCGGGAGTGGTACAGTGATACGAACGGCGAGAATCTGCGTCTCCTGATCGACTGCACTGGCTGCGGCAGTCAATATACACTGCAATTGTTTCAGCTATCTGGGCCTCGGCTTAAATCCGCAAAGGATCGATACGTAAATCCGAACCGACCCTTTCTCGTGCTACACACAGAATCACGGAGACCGCGACGCGTTCGGCGACGCGCGATTGATTGCGGTGGGGCATTAAGCGGACAATGCTGCAAGGAATCTTTTTATGTATCCTTCAAAGCACTAGGTTGGGACGATTGGATTATAGCACCTCGTGGATATTTCGCCAACTATTGCCGCGGCGAATGTACTGGACCCTTCCGTACTCCAGATACGTTTCAAACATTTCATGCACACTTCATCGAAGAATATCGTAAAATGGGCTTACTGAATGGAATGCGTCCCTGCTGTGCTCCGGTTAAATTTTCAAGCATGTCCTTGATATATTACGGTGACGATGGTATTATCAAACGTGATCTACCTAAGATGGTTGTCGATGAATGTGGATGTCCTTAATTGTGAGTGAGATCATACTGAGGATCATTCTATGGCTAGAAAATGGGCGATATCGCTTGTGTCGCGGGCAGAAGAAGACATGGAAATAATATGACCATTTCTCATTCGTCCGTCAATGGACGGACTGATACCCCCTGTCAATCGGGTCATATGCCACCAGCAATTATACAAAAAAAGTGTATTTAGACCAGTGTTGCCAAATCAGCTTTTTTCCCGTCAAATCTGGCTTTTTTGAAAACCCAATTGCGGGAAAAATTCCAAAACAGCGGGAAGCGGGAATTCTGGCTTTTTTTTTTTTAATATTTTGCTTTTTTCCGCTTTTTTTTTATACTTAGCAATTTAACATATTTTAGAGAATTTATGTACAATGAAGTGTTGTTTATTGTAGTAGAATTAATACCAAATAGTTCAGTATAAACAAAAATACTTAACAGCTAAGAATTCAAATGCTGGCTGCGAAGACTTAAATGATAAGACAAGATAGATTGTACATTGCAGTCATTGCAAATATAGTATAGCTGCCAGTTGATCACATAACCAATTTGTGCTTGAAATATTTTAGTAATAGATTTGGGAATTCTGTGAAGTTTCAGAAAACAAAATGTTTAATCATCATTAGAAACGGTTTTTGTATAACCTTGCTTTCGATATTGGCGAAACTAAATATACCATTCTGATTGACGAATCAACGTATACACATTAAGAAGGATGCTGTCGTGACTACAAGTTGCCAAAAAAAAAAAAAAAAAAAAAAAAAAAAAAAACTGCTAACCGCACAGTTATTGCCAAGGTGGGTTGGTCTATATTTTGGACGCTTATAACTCCATTTCTAGATGCGTTTTTTTTCGAACTGGGGCGAAGGGGCGTAACAATCTGCGTATCCATAATATGCATCTAAATATACAAATTTAAAGTCTAGCTGAAACGGTGTAAAAGTTATGCTCAAAAAACGTAACGTAAAGAAATTTTCAAGTTTGTATCAATAATTTGGAAATGGGATGAGTTAACGAAAAAAAAAAAAAATACAAAATAAACTCGTACTGCGTAACTAACATAGGAGTATTCATGTGAAATTTATTAAAATATAATTGGCACTATAGAAAAATGCGATACAAATAATAATTGTCACGAATAAGACGAAAAACTGGACTATTCGTAAAAAAAACCTTAAAATAAGGCAAAAAAAACTTCAGCTTTTTGTCAGATTTTTTTCCCACAAATTTCAGCTTTTTTTAAAGTAAGTTCCCACTAAAAACAGCTTTTTTTGCTCAACAAAAATTGGCAACACTGATTTAGACAGAAATAGTGGGTACTTAGTTAAAGCGCGACCAACACACAACCTAAACAACACAAGTTGAAATGGTTTATAAAATTGTATGATCCTAGCTCTAAAGACAATAGTGGGTTTCTGAATGTAGCTCAAAATGGTTTTATTAGGTGCGTTCTATGGAAGTAGCGACGCATCTAGTTCTCATAGGCTCAAAAATTAAACAGAATTATTCGCCTATACGTATATCGGTATACATTCCAATAAATATACAAATTTGAAAAAAAAGAAAATTTCAGCTTTCTAGCTTTTATAATTTCCGAAACTCGACATTCATACGGATGCACGGACGGACGAACGGGCGGACGGACGGACGGACGAACGGGCGGACGGACGGACGGACAGACGGACAGGACTAGATCAACATTTTTTTTTTTGCTCTGATCAAGAATATATATACATTATGGGGTCTGCGACGTCTCCTTCCGCCTGTTACATACCTTTTCACAAAACCAATATACCCTGAATTCCCATATTAATATTTATATTTAATACATGATTTAATTTCGATTTTCAGCAGAAATGGATATTAACTAAATTAAAAAAGGGGAAAACTGGAACGAACTGGATTTTTTAAGACAAATGATTTCTTTCCGTCCTTTGACATACCTTATTACATTCCAAAAATGAAGCTGCAAATACCAAGTAATTCATGGAACTGAGGCATGAGAATAAGAATGAAAATGAATTTATATATTCAAAATCAAATAAGAAAAAAAGAAATATATATATATATATATATATATATATATATATATATATATAATTAAAGTTTACAAAAAGTGCCTAAAATATTTAAAAATTGCCTAACTAAATAAAAATAATTTTAGCATTAAGTAATTTAGTAACAATAATTTTTAGTAATTATGATATTAATCAAATAATTCCAATATACAATGATTAAAAGTGTCTCTATCAAAATACTCATTAGTATGGAGATCTGTGCTGTAGCGTAGCCAGACGAGAAGAAGAAGATCCAATGTGACGAATGATAGATAGGGTTTCCAGTTTTCCAGGTGCGCCTATTCCAACTAATGTCTTCTAGGTCTTATAAGTCAAATACATACATACATGCTGACCAAGAACATATATAGTATAAACTGAAATCTGATAGCATATTTTTTGTTTTATTATTTTATATTTCATTTATTGAATATTTATATTGAATTCTAAATGAATAACATGTATGATAAATAAAATTTTTATATCTGCAAATAAGTAAAATATTTTATACTTGTAAAGAAAATGGAAATAGAATAATAAATTGATGAAGAGATTATCCAAAATGAAATGTCACAATGTCCCTCTCCCTCTCCCTCTCCCTCTCCCTCTACCTCTCCCAATATTTATAGTATATAAATATATATTAAATTATTATATTTATTTATATATTATGTATCTATTTATTATTTTCCATCAAAATAAACAAATATTTAATATTTATAAGTCAACATTTTCATATTCTAGCTAGAACATGTTTGTATTGTATTGTAAATTTACTCACTGAATAACCAATATATATATTAAAAATTACATTTCCTGTTGCTCAGAACCAAAACTATGTTACAAATATTTAAACAATAAATAAGAAGAAAATAGCGTTTGTTAATTTTTATTATACCCTGAACCCACTGAAAATGGGAAATCAGGGTATAATGGTTTTGTTAAAAGTAAGTAACAGGGAGAAGGAGGCGTGGCAGACCCCATAAAGTATATATATTCTTGATCAGGGTGACGAGAAAATCCAATATAGCCATGTCCCTCTTTCTAGATAGATACTAATCTCCCAAAAAATTTCTCTATTCAAACTTTGTAGAAGTTATGCTCAAAAAACGTAAAATAAGTAAACGAGTTTTCGATTTTTATCGATGATTTGGAAATGGGATGAGTTATTGAAAAAATAATACTCGCATGTTAGTTACACAGTGAAATGTAAAATTTCAGCTCTCTAGCTTTTGTAGTTGTAGTCCGAAATCTCGACGTTCATATGGACGGACGGACAAGGCTATATCAAATTTTTTCAATGGGTTGATATAAATATATATATATATATATATATATATATACTAAGGGGCATAGCAAATTGTAAATACCAGAGATTTTGAACTGATGTCTGAATAAATTGAACAGTTTCTGGATCACGAGGGAGTATTTGCAATCGGTGCCACCCAACTGCAACATTCTTGTTTGCCGCTCAAATACACAACCATTCCGATACCGAAACTGGTACTGAAGCGATAGCGATAGCTTTGATTTGCACATATGTACATCATCCGTATTCAGAACTTATAGGAAGAATTTCGAGGCGATATTCTCTCTCACGAACTGTAATTTTTTCTGTCAGGTATTAAGCAACGGGAATATGTGTTGCTGCTTATCGAGCCGCGTTTTGCTTTCGAGCCACTTTTAATTAAAGATTAAAGTTTCTTATCAGCCATTAGCTGCAGTTCATATATTTGTACGTACATACATAAACATGTCCATTTTCATACATACTCACAGATATGTATGTACATATATTGATGTGTGTACCGATATAGTACGAAGGAAAGATGTTACTTTTCAGTTTTTCTCTACCTCGTCGAGCTGGAGATAGCATTGCTCAAATAGTTCCCAAAGTCTTATAGTCTTGGACTTGCTCGATAATAAATATACACAACTCACTTATAAATAGATTCTGGATCATGTATGCGGGGGTAGTAGAAGGAACCAAGTGCTGAGTGCGACAATTGTGTACGTAGTACGTACGCTAAGAGAAAATAATCATCAAACAATCAATCATTGCCTGGTACGCTCATATAGCAACTTAGCTCATGACCTTGCGCCCATCGTTGACTTAAGCACGATTCGTAATTGATAGCAGTACAACATTTGAAAATAATATAATATTATATGTGTAGATACATACATATGTATGTAGTTATATGGCTACGCATGTAATCTCATCGTCGGCTTGATGCTAGCTCATCACTCTCCCTTGCTTGACACAATCCATACATTCATATACATACATATGTACATATGTATACTAGGTACAAACACATTCATACATATGTATGTATGTATGTGCAAGCACTGGGTCGCGATGCGCTAAGTCCTCCTCTTCTGAGAATCGAACAACAATAGCTGCGTAGCGCAACAGTAGCGACAGAGACAGAGGCAACAACAGCATCCACCCTCATGTTTTGAGCTTGAAATTAATTGATATCACTATGTAATCCATATAACTATGCAAGCGCTAAGCTGTCGCTCTCTCTTTGTCTGCCTCTCTCTCTCTCTCTCTCTCTCTCTCTCTCTCTCTCTCTCTCTCTCTCTCTCTCTCTCTCTCTCTTTATTTCACTTTCACTCGGAAGAAACAAAGGCACGCACACTATGATTTTGAGAGAGGATCTGTGAAGCTACATATGTATGCATGCAAGGGTCCTCAATTGCTCTTTCTCTCTCTTGCTCTATTTCATTCTAGGCGTAAAGAAAGAAACACTCACACATGCATCCATGCTCACACACAAACAATAAACACACATGCAATGAGATAGAATTGTGCTATACACACTGGCACATCATCGTCGTATTTAAATTGTGTTCTAGCGGAAAATACGGCTTAATTCGAAGTCACTTGTCGTCCGATCCGATTCATATATTAAATCAGTGGCGCGAACTGAGTGTGCTGTACTGGGACTGTGTCTCTCTATGAACGCAAGTCAGTGAAAGGAATTCAAGTCAAATGTTGACTGTGACCAAGGTATACAAAATCTTGTCCTTCTCATGGCTGTACAACAATAAAAGACAACGAAAATAAATTAAATTACATTAAATTAAATACAATAATTTATAAAAAAAAAAAAAATTAAAAAAATTGAACAATAAATAAAGAACATATAAAAACAATAAAATATTCGATAAGTGAAATAATAATTAAACAATAATAATTAATTAAAATTTATACATATAAATTAAAAAAGTAAGAAGGCTCTAGTCGAGACGGCTCGACTACCAGATACCATGAATCCTGTTTATATATTTTATTTACGAATTACAAGTCTCTATCGATAGAATAATAGATTTTTATTGAAAATTTGGAAATGGGATGATTTATCGAGAAAACAAAATAAACTCGTACTGCGTAACTAACATACGAGTATTCATGTGAAATTGCAGCTCTCTAGATCTCTGCGTTCATACGAACGAACGGACAGACGGACAGGGCTATATTAACTTATTTTTATACCCTGAGCCCATTGAAAATGGGAAATCAGGGTATAATGGTTTTGTTAAATGTATGTAACAGGCAGAAGGAGGCGTGGCAGACCCCATAAAGTATATATATTCTTGATCAGGGCGACGAGAAAAGTTGTCCGTCCGTCCATCCGTATGTATGAACGCGTCGATTTCCGAAGATACAAAAGCTAGAGAGTTCATTCTTTTTGTGTTAGGTCCGTATATTGCACGCGCAGTACGAATTTGTTTCAGAAATTCGATAACTTGTATATTTGCAAAGTTATCGATAAACGAAATTATCGGGAGCCAGTTATAAAATTCTAGCTAATTCATCTTAAGAGTTTGAGTCTCCGAGTCTTCTGCATATATATAGATACTAATTTAATACAATTTCGGTTTTTGTCAGATTTTGGATACCTGTCCCCACTTCGTCCCACCACCCCCAAATGTGAAAAAAGTGCATTTCAAATACTAGAGCAGTTTGGTTTAGCATATAGATATGAATATCATAATCATAATCTGAAGAAATCAATACGATTGTCCATCAAGAAACAGAATTATTAATCATCAAAGTTTTCTCATCAAAACCCATGTGCCGCAGCAACAAAGGCAGCGAGACAGCAAGCCGCCTGCATTGCTCACACACATACATGCTTACAAGCGTGTGTGTGTTCGTGTTTTTGCATGTATAGTTTCTTACGCGTAGAGAATCGAAACGAAGCATTCTTGGAATATGATTCGTTCGAAGAAGAGCTCAGGGGATTTCGTAGTCGAGCAGTCTCGACTACAGCTTTCTTACTTGTTATACTGTAAACCCATTGAAAACGGGAATTCAGGGTATAATGGTTTTGTTAAACAATTAAAAAAAAACAAAACAAAAAAAAATAGCGCATTTCAAATACTAGAGACTTGTAATTTGGCAAATAGACACTTTTGTATGTTATAAATATATTCCGAAGATCGTCCATTTAGAAATGGAGTTTTAAGCGTCCATTATACAGTGCATTCCCACTTTCGATGGGCTTAGGGTATACAAATATAATATCATATAATAATAATAACTATAACTTTGTAGCGATACAAAAAACAAGTAATAAAGATCTGGTCGAGAATGCTCGACTACGAGCACGCGTAGCAAACTATATGTACATGCTTACACAAGCATGCAGTAAGCATTGCAGGCGTCTTGCTGTCTTGCTTGCTCTGCCACGTGGGCTATGCTGCGAGAACTTATTTGATTAATAAACTTCCAGATTATGAACATGACATTCACATCTACATATGTATATGTCAAATCACACTGAATGGCTATAGTATTTGAAATACATTTTTATCAAATTTGCGGGTGTGGGGGTGAATTGGGGATAGGAATTCAAAATCTGACTTGGAGACTCTAACTTTAAAGATGAACGTGATATAATTTTAAAACGGATTCTCGATAAATGTTTTATCGCTAACTCTGGATCTATAAGAGTTATCGAATTTCTGAAACAAACTCGTGCAGCGCGTGCAATATACCAAAAGAATATATATACAGTATGGGGTCTGTCACGCCACCTTTTGCTTGTTACATACTTTTAACAAAGCCATAATACCCTGATTTCCCATTTTCAATCGGTTCAGGGTATAAAAATTAAGTTTTTAGCTCTTATCTTCGGAAATCGACTCGACTTTTGTGAGATGTATGTAACAGGCAGCAGGAGGCAGATCCCATATATATATATATATATATATAATATATATATATATATATATATATATATATATATATATTTATATTTATATTATATATATATTATATTTATATTATATATATATATATAACAGGCAAAAAGAGACGTCATATATATATATATATATATATATATATATATACAAACATTTTCACAAAACCATTATTCCCGTTTTCAATGGGCTTAGGGTAAATAATAAATTGAAATGTATAAATAACACATAAGCTACAATATCTAATGTAATACTAATTTCTTTTAGACTAACCCAAAGGGGCTCGGTACAGTGAAAAGGATGGCGGTTCCTATTCAATTTCGTGGATTGCTGCTATTTATACTACTCGTGGCAACAGCTAACTCCGGTAAGAACACACAGTATACTAACTAATAACAAATATGAATGCTCTAGTCGTATCTCCGTATCTATATATCTACCTAAATATGTATGTAAAGTGTCTAGCTCAATCGGTGAACAATTTACGCTTAAGCACCCTATAACGATAACGAGTAAGAAGGCTCTAGTCGATATGACACGACTACGAGATACCCTGAACTCTGCTCAAAAAAACTAATACTCAAACTCTAGCTAAGTGGTGTAGAAGTTATGCTCAGAAAACGTAAAAAAAGTAAACGAATTTTCAATTTTTTTTCGATAATTTGGAAATGGGCTGAGTTACCAAAAAGCATGATGATATGAACATATATTTGTTGATCTAGTAAAGTTAATGGGACCTAATGCAAAAGTTATATGCGTATTTAAGCAAATACTCTGTAATCAATCAAGCTCAGCTTAGTAAGTCCCATTAAACGTCGGATTTTATTAAATTTGATATTGTTAATTAATTTTTGAAAATTATTTATTCACGTCTCCTTAAAATTCAGAATTACGTAGGTAATGGCTTGAGATATGAGGACTTCCGGCAGCTGAAATGATATCCCCATAATATATGTATATTATATTAGTTGATAGGGCTAATTGGCCATACTTGCCTTTTGTTAGCTGCCGCCAAATTAGAGTTCTTGTAGGAAGAACATTCAAGAAGATATAAATAGAAGATATAAAATCAATATGTGTGTGTATTTAAATATTGCTAATATGTACAAATGTATATTTTTAATATATGTATTTATTATTATAATATAAATTTGGGAATTCTAGATGGTAGCTGCATAAATGGATGCCCTCGAGCCGACAATGGAATGCTAAACTATAAACCGGGTAATTTTTATGAGTACAACTTTGAGAGCATATTAACAGTTGGACTGAGCTCAACCGATGTCGCTGAAGCGGATGATACAAGCTTGAAAATAACTGGTTTAGCAAAGGTCTATGCTAATGGCAATTGCGGCTACACCTTGCAGGTGGGCACGGTTAAGGTGGTAAATACAAAGGAGTCCGTGGAACGGAAGATCCTGAACAATATACAAAAGCCAGTGCAATTCACCTTGGTCAGTGGCCAGTTGGAAGCCCAAATCTGTGCCGATGCTGACGAAAGCAGCTATTCGCTCAACATCAAGCGTGCGATTATTTCATTGCTGCAGACGCAGAAGGGTACCGAAAGCGTGAATGAAGTCGACGTATTTGGCTCATGTCCGACGCATATATCCACGGTGAGATCCGGCAATGGAGAGATCCTGACAAAGGTGCGAGACCTCAACAGCTGTGCCCATCGTGAGCAAATCAATAGCGGCCTACTCTCTGGAATACTGAACGAGAAGGCAGGTGTCACGAGCAGTTCCATCTTTCAGGCTGACTATAGCAAAGAATTGAAGATTGAGCGCGGAATTGTGGAGAGTGTACAGCTGAACGAGGTCTATAAGCTTGTTACCAGCACGAAAGGAAAGTCTGATGTCACTGCCAAGGTATTGACAACCCTTAAACTGAAGAGCTCGGCTGGCCAAGCAAGTGCCGCACCCGCTCTGCCGGCCTCAGCCAGAACGGTTAGCATTATTTTCGAAAAAAACGATGTGTACGCCACGAAGAACCTACCTGCACTGAAGACATTAGTCAATGAGCTCGTCGAACTGACGGCGGACTACGTGAAGAAGGACACAGCCAAGAAATTTGTTGACCTCATACGGCTGATGCGCCATTCCGACGTGGAAACGCTGCTGGAGCTATCCACGTCGCCGCATCCCAAGAAGCTCTTGGCACGCAAAGTTTACCTGGACGCGCTATTTCGCACGAACACGGCTGAGTCCGCTAAGGCCATACTTAAGCAGTTGCCGAAGCTTGAGGAAAAGGAAAAGCTCTTGGCCATCTTCTCATTGAATCTAATCAAAAGTGTCGACAAGGAAACCTTAAATCAAGCATCTCAACAGCTGTTGCCAACTGCACCGAAGGAAATTTATTTGGCCGTTGGCAATTTGGTTGGCAAATTCTGCAAGGAGAATCACTGCGAATCAAACGAGATTGAGCAGATATCGAAAAAGTTTATCGACGGACTGAAGCACTGCAAGCCGAACACCAAGAAGGAGGAGGAACGCATCGTCTACGTGCTGAAGGGCATTGGCAATGCCCAGACTTTGGTCAACAATGTGGTAGCGGCATTGAGCGAATGCATAACACCCGGTCGCAGCAATCGTATAAGAGTCGCGGCTCTGCAAGCCTTTTCATCTGTGAGCTGCAAGCAGGACTTAAGCTCAAAAGCATTGAAGTTGCTTAAAGATACGAATGAAGACTCTGAATTGCGTATTGAAGCTTATTTGGCTACCATCAAGTGCCCGACTATTGACCTGGCCAAGGAGATATCAGATATTGTCAACACCGAGCCAGTGCACCAAGTCGGAAGTTTTATCGAGTCCAATTTGAGAGTGATACGTGACTCAACCGATCCGACGCGAGAGCACCAAAAATACTATCTCGGCAATATTCGAGTGACGAAGCAATTCCCCAAAGACTATCGTCGTTTCAGCTTCAACAATGAGTTCTCCTATCGCTTGGACGCGCTGGGCTTGAGTGGCAGCTCTGACTATAAGCTGATCTATTCGCAGAATGGCTTCTTGCCACGCGCTGCGCGCCTTAATTTGACAGCCGAAATATTGGGAAACGATTTCAATGTGTTCGAAGCTAATTTGAGGCAAGAGAATCTCGAAAGTCTACTGGAATATTATGTCGGGCCCAAGGGTTTGTTAAACAAAGATTTCGATGAGATTGTCAAACTGATCGAAGTAGGAAACTCTGGAAATTCGGGAAATACTGCGGGTCGCGGTCGCCGTTCGATTGTCGATGATGCTGCCAAGATCGGCAAGAGATATAAAACCTATGGGAGCCAGAAGTCAATCCAAGACATGAATTTGGACCTATCAATCAAATTATTTGGCTCGGAATTGGCATTTTTGAGCTTGGGCGACAACATTCCAACAACTTTGGACGATATCATCAAACACTTCTCAGAAGCATTCGACAAAGCCAAAAAGGAACTCACCGCATTTGAGAAACAATATGCCAGTCATCAGTTGTTCTTGGATAGCCAACTCAGCTACCCGACAGGTGTGGGTATTCCATTGGAGGTGGGTGCTCAAGGGTTCGCGGCAAACAAAATCGACTTCGCTGTTAACATCGACGTGAATGCAATCCTGGAGCAGAATTGGCAGCGTGCCAAATACCGTTTGAAGTTCGTGCCTAGCATTGACGTAACTGTAAATGTACATCTCGGCTTCAACACACAGGTGTTAGCGACAGGTGTGCGCGTCGCAACAAGCGCCCACACAGCAACTGGCAGCGATGTGGAGATTGCTCTGATCAAAGACGGCGACGGGTTCAACGTGAAAGTCGAGTTGCCGCGCGAGAAACTGGAGCTGATCGATATACAAATCAAGTCTGAATTGTATGTAGCCGAACAGGATAAGCCCATCAAGCCGATCCCATTGAAAGTGGTCAAGAGCAAGCAGACGTCGACGCCAAACGAAAACTGCTTAAATCAGTTCAATGATTTAGGTGTAAGTCTATGCTTAAGGTCGAGTACGCCTTTCCTCACTGATAACTCAATGATTGATGAACTGAAATCATCGCGTGACTACAGTTTGTCCGTTTACCTCATTGCCGAACGAAAGTTCAATGTGAAGGGCACCCACTTGACTCTTCCCACGGGCAGCCAACAGTGGAAATTGCAGTACAGTACACCCGAGTCAAAGGTTTCACATGATACGAGCCTGGCGCTCGAGCTGGGCACTAAGCCGAATATCTACGGACGTCTCTCGCTAGACAATTCCCAGTATCATTTGGCTGTCGAGGCAGGTTTCAAGGACAGCAATCAAGAACTTGTGCTCTACGGCCAGCACGAGCATAACAAAGACATTAAGAAGTCGAAAATTGGTTTCATCAAGAATGGCAATGAGTACAGGCCAGTCATCGAGATTGAAGACAAGAATGGTGTTTCGAACAACATCAACGGCTACCATGCCGACGGCAAGATTGTCGTCCAGAAGACAGCTGATAAGCAGACGAGATACAATTTCCAAAACTTCAAAATACTGAACCGCAACAACGATCGTATTCAGCTAAATGGTTGGATCGACCTATCACCAACCTCGCTGGTGTCGGAGCTTCGAATATCACCAAATCAGGAAACATATTTACTCAAGTCTAACTTCAGATTGGACAATAACCAGTATGCATTGGGTGTATTCGTGAACGACGAACGTAATCCAGAGAATGTCTATGGAACCTCCGTGCAACTGAAAATCGGAAAAGATGTTTATACAGTGCAATTAGTTGGCAAGGCTTTGCAGTGGTCGGTAAATAGTGAAACCGAATTGGGCTATTTGAATGTAGCCAACTCAAATAAACTGAGCTCGGCCAAATTCTCGCAGAGTCTCATTATTCAACAGAAAAATAAGCGTCTAGGCTCGCTGGATATCAAATCGAGAATTGATGGAAATCACTTTGAACTGAATGCGGCAGCAACTAGTGAACAGAATATAGCAACAGTCGACGTTAAATATGAAGCAAATCAGCGTTCCGTGCACGACTACGAGATGACAGCTAAGGCGAAGTACAATAGACACTCTGTAGACATTGTCTCCAGGTGTCTAATGCACAACAACCTCTACAATATTGACAATAGTTTGACAACTAGTTGGGGCACCTCGCTGACGGCCAAGGGTGAACTAGGTCAACGGTATTCAGCCTTGGACATTCATATCGACCTTCAAGGTACTGTCCAATTCACGGCCAAGGAAAAACCGTTGCAATGGCTGCTCAAGGTCTTGGGCACACCTGAAAAAACGAACAGTGAGTTGCGTATCAGTCGGGATAACATCGAGATGTTGAAGTTACTCGGCGAGTCACAGCATCCGCAGGACAAGCTGTCGGCAGCCAAAGTCAATTTGATTATCAAGAACTTGTTGACAGCGAAGGGCGACTTGAAGATCGCCAAGAACAACAAAGGCGAGTTTGTGGCCACAGTTGAGACAGTGAAAACAGAACCGAAGCACAAACTTGAGATCGACACAAAGTTCCATATCCAGCAGCCAAAATACGACATCGACGCCAGCATCACTTTGGATGGTAGCAAGAAGATTCATCTGAAAACTGAGAATAATATTGAAAAGCTCAAGTTTGCGACTATAAACATTTTCGAATGGAATGAGAAGAAATATTCGTTCGATGCGAGCGGCAGCGTGAAAGGCGAGTGGCGCACGAATGGCGATGTCCAAGGTGCATTCAAGTTGACCACAGCCGATAACCGAATTGTCGATGGCACGCTAGCTCGTCACTTAACAACCAATCCCAGAACTCAGCTTCGACAGGGAAGTCTCGATCTGCAAATCAATGAGCAGGACGCAATAACAGCCGGCGGAAAGAAACGATCGATTTCTTTCAAGGGAAAACTAGACCGAATGAATATTAAAACTCAAGAGATTTCGGTGAACAATCTGCTTACCTATACGGACTTTAATGGACGGAGGACTGAGCTCACCGCTCACGGCGAATATGTGCTGAAAGGCGCTAAGAGTGCCAAAGCATTAGATATTGGAGTCAAAGTCGAAGGTCATTTAATTGAGAAGCCCATTGAGGTTGCTCTGGTCATTGACGAGTTGACCGAAAAGAGTTTAGTGGGCCGCGTTTCGGGTAAATATGGTCAGAATGCAGTAATCAATCTGAATGGTAAATACAGCGGTGCAGGTGAACCCAACATACCTGCCACATATGAGCTGCAGCTCGATGTGCAAGCGCCCGAAACTAAGCTCAAGAGCCTGCAACTCAGCAGCAGTGGCAAAGTGGGCAGCGAGATCGTTGAGTTTGCTTTGAGCACGAAGTCAGATAATGGCGAGTATACAAAGGTGAACACAATCTGGCAGGGCAATGCCAAGCAAGGCACCTACACGTTCAATGCCCAAAACAATCACCTGCAAGCACCTGTGAAGGTCTCTGGCAGCTATCAGAATGACAGGACTGGTAGCTTCAGAGAAGGCAACGCCAAAGGCAAGCAAAAGTTCGCGATCAATGCCGAATATGGCGAGAAGTACATCAAGAGCAATGCTGATGTTAGCTTCGAAGCTGCCAATGCAGCATCCCTTACTTACAAGCTTGACACAAGCAACGAGCACTTAAAGAACATTGAAGTCGCTATTCAGAATCAGAAGGTTTCCGAGGGCAACTATGAACTCAATGCCCAGGTAGTGCAGGCCGGCAAGAGCTATGCGCTCAACTCTAAAATATATAGCGCCACTCACAAGAAAGGACTCGACCTACGCGTCACGTTGCCAGACAGTCAGCCGATTGTCTTAGTTGCATTCATAGAAATTCTAGGAGGGCGCAAAGCAAAGATTTCTGTGGACGTACAAAATCTGATAGAGTTGGATTTGCAGCTGAGTGGCGAAGCGTCGTATGTGAGTGTCGACGACTTCTACGTTGTTGGCAATTGGAATTCTAAGAAACTGCGCCTAAACAACTACGAATTGGACGTGAGGGCACAGAGCAAGAATATCAAGGTTCTGCTAAAGCATTCTCAAGGTGTCGAGTTCTCCGCCAATGCTACCTACAACTTGAAGAAGGAGCAGAAGAAATCAATTATTGAAGGCCAGGGTCAGGTTCAATACAAAGGTAGGACACACAATGGTAACTTCAAACTGCAACGCCAGCAATACAATCTCGACGAGGATCAGGAAATTGGCTTCGCTTACACTTTCAATGGCAATTTTGGAAACAAAAACGGTGTCTCGACCATCAAGTTGACGAACAAGGAATTCAATACAAAATTGTCAATATGTGAGGAGAAGAAACAATGCACTAACATCCAGCTACAGTCGAGCGTAAAGATCGTCGAGGACAAGCTGCAGCATGACGTGCTCGTAATGTTGGATCTGCGAGAGCTCGGCTATCCCTATGAACTGGAACTCAAATCGAAGAGTGTTCGCGAAAATTTTAAGACTCTGTATAATCTCGATGCTCGCATCATATCCAGCAACAATCTGAAATACCAACTCACGGCCTCCGCTAATCCGGCAGCCACAACAATTCAATTGACCCTGCCCAAACGACAAATAGTGTTCGAAACTAAGCAACAGATACCCGAACGCCATCAACTCTTTGGGCGCTACGAGCAGTCGGCTGCATTCTACATCGATAAGCTGCAGCGTCCGAACGATGTGGCTCGCATCTCGGCGGTGCTAGATGTGACAGGAGTTGAGCAGGTGTCCATCACTGGAAAGGGCCAGGTTAAGCTGGAACATCCTACAATTCGTCCTCTGACCATCAGCGGTACACTGGATGTGAATCGCAATCAGCGGGTATTAAACAGTGAGCTCGTCTTCGACATCTTCCGCTCACCCGAGCAAAAAGTAATTGCAACGCACCATGTTCGCAATACTCAGACCGAAAATGGCTACAATTTGAGCTCGAAGCAAGAAATTAAATCAACTGGGCTGCGCTTCCAGTACGATTTAACGACGAATTCGGCCCTCAACTTGGAAACTAAGGAGTTCAGTGCCAGCAGCGAGCTGCAGAGCAGCACAGGTGAATTGAAGGCCGGTGTGCATCTGTTGGGCAACAAGGAGCGCTTCGAACTCCAGCTGAGTGCATTGAATGAACAGATCGTTCGGCTTGCCGGTAACTTCGATTGGCAAAAGCGTACCGCTAAACTCAATTCGAAGCTACAGATTTTCGGACAGAAGCCTGTGGAACTCTCGAGCGAATTGCAACCGACTTTGGTGAAAATCACATTGAAACGACAAGATCTAATTGATGCCAATGCCGCACTCAAACTGGGTAAGGAACTCACATTCGATATCATTGGCGCCGGCAAACCTATTTTGAATGGACGTATCGCTCTGGATCCGGCCAACTTCCTGCAGACCAATTATAAAACAAATGATGACGATGTCAAAGCATTCCTGGTAAGCAAAACTCCAATTCACATGCACATAATTCATCGGATTGAGCAGTCGATCAGCCTGAATCGATTTAAACATGTGTGTCCGTCCGTTCGTTTGTTCTATACATATGACCGCAAAACTCGAAATGAAAGTACAGTGGAATCCGGTTAGAACGATTCCGCTTTTAGTGTCCATCCGGTTATTGCTAAGAAAATGTACTGTCTTATTTGGTCCTCATACAAACGTATGTATATGAAAAGCACTCCGCTTACTACGTTTCGCTTTTAACGACATTTCACTTTTATCGACAATCCGCTAATATCGGCGATATTTTTTGCATTTCAACCGGTTATTACGATGTGACGAACATAATACAAAGACAAAGCATCAAACGACGCGGTTTGATGTGTAGTGATCAGTACCCTTGCTTGTGTGCGTAGCAGCGACGCAAAGTGTGCGTACGCACACAAATGCTTAAAGCGTGCACGCATAGCCTTTTCCATGGAAACCTTTTTTTTATACCTTGAGCCCATTGAAAATGGGAAATCATCCTGATTATGATAATGGTTTTGTTAAAATTATGTAACAGACAGAAGGAGGCGTGACAGACCCCATAAAGTATATATCTTCTTAATCAGGGTAACGAGCTTAGTCGATATAACTCTGATGGGAAGCTGTCTGAATATCAGGATATCAGGCAGTAAGGAATTCTCTATGTGCTTGAAATACTATTAATATTATTTGTATATTTATTTTAATACTAGCAAACCAGATGGATTCGTTTTTTGTAACATTTCGTTTGGGGATTAAAAGATGAAGAAAAATTATTTTTATATTTGAAAAGGAAACATTTTATTTCATTTCACAACAGTAATGAATTCATTTCGATTACAAAAATGTATGTATGTCTATGTATGTCGCTGGTAAAATAGTCAATTGACCAACATTTTCTAAATCTCCTTCTGTGCTTATTGCATTAATCAGTGTATCATAGACTTCCCTCTGCTTAGGATTCAACAGTGGTACATTCGTTTGAACTGATAGGATTAGTTCATGTGAATCATATTCACGTTCACGTTCTAACTCTCTATTAAATGCGTTAATCATTCCGCGATCTGGCGCTGGCATTCCTAACCTAACTAACAAACTGCCGCATATGAGGTAACACATATCTTCGTTCAAGAGCAAGGTCTGGTTATGCATCTCCTGATTCGCCTCAAGATCGGGATTTCTTGAGCGGACACGAATTCGCTATAAAATGTCTTCTGACGCTGCTCGATTCAAATCAATACATGAACCATTTCTTCTTGCACTTCGAAGATTATTCGTCTGTTCATCTGTACGATAAGCTCGACGATTTCTCGTTTCTGATCAGCCGTTTCACGGGCTGCCTCTCTTTGCTCTTGTCTTTGAGAAGCACGAATTAAGGCCTTTTTTTGCTGCATACTTACGCGGCGCTCTTCTCGGCGATTTCTCGTTGTTCGTCAGAGTATTGACTCGATATTCCGTTGCCTAATTGCATTACGGGTCCGCTGGGAAAAATTAGATCTTCTAGGACGCGGCATTTTTTTCCACAACTTTTAGGAAACGAATAACTTTAAACCCAATTTCCCAATTTCACAGTGAACACAATGAAGTAAGCGTCACAGTGAACTAAGCGTTTGAAAAAACATGAAATGAACTGAGCAGAGTACAATTAAGAAAATAACGCATTTTGCAAGTATTCATCAATTTTTCACTATTTTTAAGATATATTCTACTACTCGGGGCGGAGACAAATCCAAAAAATCAAAAACCATAAAAATTGGCCCAGCAGATCTCAAGTTATAAGTCCTTGAACAAAACCAACTTTGTTGTATATATATATATATAGATATAGATATAGATTTAGATTTAGATTACCGTTTGCTTTGTTTATCTACCTATAGGAAGCTGTGGAATCCAAAATCAAGAAAGAAACAGACGCAATAACTGACATTTTAAAAAAACGATTTGAAAAGGCTCGTCAGGATGTTGAGCGAAATGCAAAACTGACTGCGGACAGTGCACCAGACTTTACAAAACTGAGAAACGGCTATGAGAGTCACGTGAACAACATAATCAAGGAATTCGAAAGCGATCCATCAATAAAGCCAATCGTGGATGCTGTGTGAGTATTACTATTATTTTGTCAAACGAATGATCAACCTCTGTCTGCTGCCAGAAATTCATTCACGAAGTGAAATGTCCATCTGCAATGTCCATCTGAAAGTTTATAAGCGTCTAAAGTATTGCCCAACCCACCCCCAAGCCACGGCAGCAACTGCGCAGTTAGCAGAACGCGCGCTCATACGTTCGTAAAGAAGAAGAGTAGTAGTTTTTATACCCTGAGCCCATTAAAAATGGGAAATCAGGGTATAATGGTTTTGTGAAAAGTATGTAACAGGGAGAAGGAGGCGTGGCAGACCCCATAAAGTATATATATTCTTGATCAGGGTGACGAGAAAAGTTGATATAGCCATGTCCAGACGGACAGACGGAATGTTTGTCTGTCCGTATGTATGAACGCGTCGATTTCCGAAGATATAAGAGCTAGAGAGTTCATTCTTTTGTGTTAGGTCCGTATATTGCACGCGCAGTACGAGTTTGTTTCAGAAATTCGATAACTTGTATATTTGCAAAGTTATTGATAAACGAAATTATCGGGAACCAGTTATAAAATTTTAGCTTATTCATCTTTAGAGTTAGAGTCTCCAAGTCTTCTGCATATATATAGATACTAATTTAATACAGTTTCGGTTTTTGTCAGATTTTGGATTCTGGTCCCCACTTCGCCCCACCACCCCCAAATATGAAAAAATTGCATTTCAAATACTAGAGACATGCAGTTTGGTTTAGCATATATGTAGATATGAATATCATAATCATAATCATAATCATAATGCAAGGCTTACACACATGCATACACACATACAGGCGTACAAGCATAGATCAGCGTGTGTGTGTTCGTGTTTTTGCATGTATAGTTTCTTACGCGTGGAGAATCAAAACGAAGCATTCGTGGAATATGATTCGTTCGAAGAAGGGCTCAGGGGATTTCGTAGTCGAGCAGTCTCGACTACAGCTTTCTTAATTGTTTTATATTCATGTGCCCAAATCATAAATCATTCTATTATTTTATTCTATTTTAGACGAACCCTCTTCGAGAAGATAAATATATCAATGGATGAATTGACAAAAATTATATCCGAAAACTATGAGAAATTAACGAAGACATTCAAGGAAGTTCTAGATAAACTAAATGATCTATGGGAGAACTCACTACTGAAGATTTGGGAACAATTGGTCGTATCGTTGACTAGGTTGGCGGGACAACTGCGTATCGAGCTAGTTAACATCTATACGAATGTAGCAAAGGAGTTTGTCGCATGGCTAGAGAAATATGGACCCGCATTGAAGAACTATGCCAAAGTAGTTAGTGACACGCTTAAGCCGTTGCACGAAGCAGCCCAAGAGTTGATCAAGGTTGTTGTACATACAGTTGAGGAGGTGCTTGACGATATCAAACAATATGTGGCCAAGTTGCCGACATTCGATGCTTTACGTAATGAGCTGGCCAACAAAATTAAGGAGCTGAAGCTCGTGGAGCGAGCTCTGGATATTCTTAACAATGTCTTCGACCAACTTAATATTATTCCCCAAACACCGGAAATAGCTGAACTATTGCAAAAGTTACACGAGTTCCTGGAAGCGAAACTCAAACAACAGCCGGTTGACGACGACAAATGGTTGAATGACTTATCCAAGCTGCTGCTGAGAGCTGTGCGTTCCGTTCTGACTGCGCTTAACGGTAGCAAATCTGTGGAAAGCGTTACAATTTTTGGCGACTCCACTCTCAGTCTGTGGCCCGCTTCCCTGGACGGTTTTGCCAAGTTGCCATTGGTGCTGTCATTCCGGTCCAGCGTTATCAACTTCTTGTTGAACGAAAACTGGGAGGCTATATTCAAGAAGGACCTCTTCTCACACTGGCTATTCTTTAATGATTTTGAGTTGCATGGCCACATTGTGGATGGCCAACATGTCTTCAGTTTTGATGGCCAAAGCTATGCCTATCCCGGCAATTGCAAATACATTTTCGCCCAAGACAGTGTGGATAAGAACTTCACGGTGATTGGACAGCTAAATAACGGCAAATTGAAGGCCATTACGCTAACTGACCGCGATGGCAATTACGTGGAAGTCAGCGACAATGCCGCCCTTAAAGTGAACGGGAAACCTGTTGAGTATCCGCAACACTTGCCTGACATTCATATATGGCGACGCTTCTATACGATTCACATACACTCGGAATATGGTGTCACAGTAATCTGTACGACCGACTTGAAGGTATGCCACATTAATGTCAACGGATTCTACACTAGCAAGACCCGTGGATTGCTGGGCAATGGCAACGCCGAGCCGTTCGATGACTTCCTGTTGATCGATGGGACCCTCGCCAGCGACTCGGCTGCTCTGGGCAACGACTATGCGGTTGGCAAATGCAGTCCCGTAGCTTTCGACAAAAGTCAGTTGGAAGGCCAGACACGAAAAGAAATTTGCTCGGACATATTTGGAATCGACTCCCCATTGGCCCTCAACTTTTTGACATTGGATGCTCGTCCTTATCGCAGTGCCTGCGACATTGCCGTGGCACGTGTACCTGAGAAAGAGAGGGAATCGCTAGCCTGTACCTTCGCCCTGGCCTATGGGTCAGCCCTCAAATTACAAAACAAATGGGTGATGCTGCCACCACGTTGCTTGAAATGTGCCGGCGTCGTTGGTCAACGCGAATTGGGCGAAGAATTCACCGTCAAAATACCAACGAATAAAGCCGATGTCGTGTTTGTGGTTGACATCAATGTAACGCCAACTGTGTTGGCCAATCTGATAGCTCCGGCAATCACCGACATACGCGAATCGCTTAAGACCCGTGGGTTCACCGACGTGCAAGTAGGTGTCATAGCTTTCGACGAGACGAAACGCTACCCCGCGCTTCTAACTAGCGATAATGGCAAAATTAACTACAGAGGCAACGTGGCCAATGTTCAATTGAATGGACCAAACAATTTCTGTGAGAACTGTGTGGAGCAAATCATAACCGACAAGCGTATATTAGAGACCTACAACATGCTGGAACGCTTCATCAAGTCCATTGTGCCGCAATCCGACGAGAAAGCATTCCACCTAGCCTTGGACTATCCATTTCGCGCTGGCGCTGCCAAGAGCATAATTGGCGTTCGCAGTAATTCGCTTGAGTACAACAATTGGGTAATATATAATTGCTTTCCTTTTGATATTTTGATTGATATTTTGTTACCTAGTGGAAATTCCTACGTGCTCAAATAACTGGAACTACCACCAAATTCGATGGGGCGTTGCTCCACCTCATTGCCCCAATCAATGGACTTGCTCTAGAAGGTTTGCCAGCCGAAAAGCTAGTTGGTAAGTCTCACTACATACATATAAACACTTGCTCGTATTACTCTGAGTACAACAAGAAACACTTTTTTAAAGTTCAGTTGGCCCTAGCATCAGCTGAAATGGACTTATTGTACTGATTATTTATTTATACATTCATCTGTCTGTCTGTCCGCTTGTCCGTCTATCTGTATGTGTGAGCGTGTCGCTAAATTTTGATTTACTTTACATTTTTGATACCGGCCACAGAAATCTGAAATCTGAAATCTGAAATGTGAAATCTGAAAATGTTGTGTATGAATGTCCATCCACAAGAAGATTTATTCATCAAATGTGTTCCCATAATATAGCTGCATGTACAAGCGAGACAGCAAGGATATTTTTTCATGATTTTGAGTTACATGGTCACATAGGGGCAATTGAACACAACAAAACTAATTTTGTACATATTTGTTCACGAATCTGAATAATGAAAATCCTTATTTCTTAAGGCTTCAACGCTCGCCTGGTCGCCACGCTGGACGGCAAGGACAATAAGAAACGAACGAAATTGCAATTCGAAAATGATATGGGCATTGATTTCGTACTCAACAATGGCGGATGGGCATTCAACACCCAAAACTTTGATAAACTAAAGGCAGGCGACCAAAAGAAGTTGCTTAACCAGGTCACCTCTTCCATTGCGGACACCCTCTTCAAAACGGAAACGATCACCGAGTGCCGCTGCCTGCCAGTACACGGCTTGCATGGCCAGCACAAGTGCCAGATTAAGTCCTCGACCTTTGTGCCCAACAAGAAGCCGAAGGCAGCATAGAGACCGAGATATAACAATATTAACACTTGGCTGCAATTTCCACTAATTGTACACAAGCAAATGGAAAAAAATAGAAATTTCTAAAATAAGTTATTAAATACACTTGTCTTAAATAAAATGCATTTTTGGTCATATACTAAAATATTTAATAATGCCGAACTTACTCAATAATTGACAGGAATACATGAATTCAGATCAGATTAACCCTGAGGTAATATATTCATTATTGCAGATTTATGAAAATTAATTATTCAATTTGGATTCGATTTTTACGCGTAGAGTGTACACCGATTGCGCCAGAGTCTTCAATTTGGTATACCACTCCGCCTTCGCACGAAGGGGCCTAGAGGCTTGTAATTTGACAAATACCCATTTTAATGCCATTATCACTTTCTGAATTAGGGAGAGAAAGGAATAAATAGATATAGATAGCATTGCCATATACAAAAATAATACCATACTGTTTCACCGCTTGAAGCGCAATGAATTCATCGTATCTTATTTTGACTGCCCGAGACCGGAGAGCCAAAACCGAACAAATACGAAGCTGACTGTTACCTTCGCGCATATTTCGTACGTTGAACAAATTTGTTCTAGATGTCCAGTCTATGTATGGTATGGTTAGTGGCATATGCTAATACTAGTCATTTTTACAAAATAAAATCATTTAAAATAAAGTTCAAGTTATATAACACGAAAGTAATCGAAGTACCTTCAACAATAACTTTCGAGAAAACGGCTTAGATGCAAAAATAGCGAAAAACCTCACATTGTCATGATATATATATATATATATATATATCTATATAGAACTTACCAGTGCGCTATTTCCTCATTTTTATAAAAATTAAAGCTAGAGACTTGAAATTTAGAGCACATACTCATGTATGCTCCTAACTTATGAAAAGTTCAAATTTTCCCGATCCGCCCACTAGGAGCGTGGTAAATCGGAAAATGCATGTACCCGTAATCATACTAGTTGATGAGCTAGAGAGTGACTAGCTAAGTTCAAAAAGATATGGCGGATATATCTGCACCCATTTGGAGCGTGGCAAATCGGGAATATCTTATATTCTACAACTTTAAGTTAGAACACTGAAATTTGGCATGTGAGTTAATGTCATGATTCTGTGAAGATTGATAAAAAAAATTATATGGCAAATCGGACCTGAATATATAGTGATTTTTCAAATTGTGCTATATTTTGGACACTATAGACACTAAAGACTTGAAATTTGGCACATAGGTACTCGGATTGACAACTCAAGATCAAAAGGCTTTGGTAAATATACATATATACACCTTACAACAGGTTTGGAGCTGGAAGCTTTAAAATAGGATGGTTCAGTTACTGATAACCTTATCTATCAATATCTCAAAACAAATTGTTCGGCTCTTTGGGGGCGTGGCATATCGAAAAATACCCTGCAATTTTCCCATTTTTTTACCGTAAGCATCCAAATTTTTAGCGTAGCCAACTGCATAATTCCTGTATACAAATAGCTTAGTTTATAATTACTAAGACGGCAGAATGCCTTTTAACATAAATATAAAATAAATAAATAAATAAAAGTTAAAAGTTTTCGATTAAAAACAAAAAGCTATCAGCGGGATTCGAACTCGGGTATTTTAAAATCACATGTGTGTGCGTGGAATTTGAACCCACGCCAGTCACGCAAGTTGCATAGCACTTACCACCAACACCACTGCCCCGATCTAGAACGCATTAGCTAAACTTAGTCTTAGTGATGGCTTACAAATTCACAATTCCATCGCAATTCTTAGATTAGCTAGAATGCAGACTTTTGTATGCATGCATAGAAATTCGCTTAATGTGCGCGCACGACAGTATAAATTTCTATGTATGTACATATGTATGTACATATACGTTTGTTTTCATGTTCGTTTGCTAATTGCCCAAATATTACGTATGTATGTATGTATGTATATTAATTGTAAAGTAGGAGCAAACCGGAAATGAGTGTGAAAATTAAGGTTCCATAAAATTACATAGACCTCCATTAAAATTTCAATGAAATTTTAATTCAAGCGGCGACTTTAACGACTTTGGATACCAGTTGTGCTAAGGTACTTAAGATACATATATCTTTTATTTCATTATGCCAAATGCTCCTATGGAAACAGAATATCACGCAGACGGTTGCGCTCAACTGCAACCTTCTTACTTGTTTGAAATAGTGACAGTCCACTATTTACAATTTAGTGAGAATAGTTAATAAATCAATTTTAAAATATGCTAGATTTTCAATTTAGTCAGAATAGTTAATAATTCAATTTTTTAATATTCTAGATCTAGCTTGAAATGTACTAAACTGAAAAGACTATTACTTTCCCGTGTTTTCCAAATCAGAAGGCCCGAGCGAATACCAAGTTATGTATCTGGAACCTAATGTTCAAATTTCATTCTGCAAAAAAGTTTGTTCTAGTTGTCCAACCCTATGGGTTCTATGGTTAGTGTTGGTATTGACGAAATATTAATCGAAAGGCTTATCGATGATACCCTTAGCAGTATTGACAGTATAAAATAAATCGTATTTAATTATTTCGTAATATCATTTTTGGACCCAGCAATGAAGATATAATTCAATTAGATAACTTAAAACAAAACGCAATAAAGTTGGCATTATTGATTATTACAAATTATTTTCCTAAGAACTCACAATGATGCGATTGAACGACTAAATATCTACATTCGTGTAACGATTATTTTCGTTAATTTTCTCCCATCGCTAACATTGTTGTGTATTTATCAATCAATTTCTATTTACTGCAGTCAAACATGTATTGAAGAATAAATGGTAGGGAATAGGTGTGGTTTTAGTGAATTTGGTCGAAAAATAGACTGAACTATGAGTACTATAAACGCATTAGAGGAGAAGCTAAAGCAATTAACAATATTAAATAAAAGATGCGATGATGAACATATGAAAACCGGAAAAGTCGCAGATTTAGTTGGCAATTTACAACAGAAAGCTGGCGCTGAGCAAAATGCCTCCAATCTTAGAAAATCGAGGACGGCACCAACCATCCCACCGAAGCCATTCAAAAGAACAATTGATATGCCTCAGGTGACAAATTACTAACATCTTTTTAATGGAAAATAAAATATCATCTATTTATTTTATAGGTGCCCCTAAGCAAATTAGTTACGGATACCCGAGAACCGCTTTTTTCACAGCCACTGCTTAGCGGATCGAACCTTCAACTCAAGCAGCCCATTTATGCTGGTAAAAGTAGCGACAAAATTAGCAACAGTCGAACAACTTTGGATAACCCAGCTATATTAGAACAGCAATTGGAAGCTTTAGCGTATCACAAACAGCAAATGGAGAAAAAAGGATTATTGGGTACACAAAGTCAACAAATAGCTGAGCATTCCGATAGCATTCCGAAACTATCTTCCACATCACTAAGTGGATATTCCAGGCAGAATGTTTCTATTTATAGCAATCTACCACGCTCTTCCGATTGTTTAACTATCGAGTCTAAATCTGTATTCATACAACCAAATGATTATTCTGCCAATGTTCCACAGACATTTGCACGAAATGGTAAGTTTCATTATAATGTCACAGCCCGAACTCCCAATGTAGTTAAGGAATGTGCACCACACCCCTATTACGTGACTGTTTGCAACGGATTTTTGAAGCTGCGTTAAGGATGTTCCAAAAATCGAGTCGTTCAGCAATATAAAAAAAAATTATTTAAAAAAATCAACTGCCCTTTACAGATCCAATTGTTGGTGATGTTAGGTCACCGATTCGAATGCTTTCTATTTGGACAAACCCATTTTTAGATAAGGAGCTAGAAGAAGATTTACCGCCCCCCCCTAGTCCTGTTAGCTCATCTTATAGTGAACTGCGAAGAGCTAGCGATGTCTTTGGCAAAGAAGTGGACATACAAGAGAAAAATCTAAGTAATCCAATAGGAACATCAACATCTCGGGCAAATTTTGCCAATTCATATGCTTCACAAAACGTAATTGCTCTCATATAATAGCATATCAAAAAATAATGTAATATTCTTTACAGAGCTATAAAAATAAGATAAGCGGCGATTATTTTGGCTATCGTGCATTATCCCAGGTAAAAATATACTATGAAAACTGGAAACAGACGCGTCACAATATACGTGTTTGTTATAGATTAATGCGATTTTAGAATACCTAAAATATATTTACAAATGATAGTTTATTAATATTTGATCGATTGAAAGAAATTTGTTATGCCCTAAATCCATTCATCCCAAAATATATATATATATATATATATCTAATCTGGGATCCAGTTGTGCTATTCTCGTCCATCTTAAAACCTTTTCTCTGTCTACTTGTCCGTTTGAACATAACGATCTCATAAATTTCAAAACGAATTTTAAGCGATAATATCGGATGGACTGAATACATGGTATCGGAAATTAATTCTCTTATCCTTTAACAGACTTCTTCCACATATGATTCGCTATATGAACCCATAAATCCACGTCCACCCAGCAACTTGTCGCGTACTGCTAATTGCAATATATATGCTACATATGTGAATCAACACAATATGCCAACTAGCAAGTGGAACAAAATGGGGGTGGAACAAACTGCAAGTGGAACAAATACCCCCATATACTACAATGGCGAAGCTAAAGTAGAGAATCATCCATCATCTAATATTGAATTTTCAAAAAGGAGTGATAATGATGAACACATAAGTCAATACCACTTGTCATCGATTGATTCGACGAACGAAGTGGAGAGTTACGGTCGGTTTAAGGGTATTTCTCCAGAATAGTTAACTTGTTATAGCGTTCGACCAAGGGGTCTTTTGTAATTATTTTGAAAACACCAATAATAGTCCTAGTCACTAACTATATGATTCACTATTTGTCAAAATGACGATGTAAATATATGCGTTTTGAAGATAGTTGCAAAAAACCAAGGGGTCGAACGCTACAAAAAGTTGACTTAAGGAGAAATGCCCATATGTACATATAAAATACATTTCATAATTACTTTAAATGTATCTGATTTGTATTTCTTTTTATGTATGTCACATATAGGTCGTTGCTTCAAGTGTAATGAACGCGTTCTAGGCGAAAGTAGTGGATGCACTGCCATGGATCAAATTTATCACATTTCATGCTTCACATGCACAGAATGTCAATTGAATCTACAAGGCAAACCATTTTATGCTCTGGAAGGACAACCATTTTGCGAATACGACTATTTGCAAACCCTTGAGAAATGTTCTGTGTGCTTGAAGCCCATTTTAGAAAGAATCTTAAGAGCCACGGGAAAGCCTTATCATCCACAGTGTTTTACTTGCGTTGTTTGCGGAAATAGTTTGGATGGTAAGAAGGATGTGATGTAACTATCCGAGTGTCAGTACTCGTTCACTGTTGACTGACAGTCATATATAGATTATGCTGTCAGATAGAAATACTAACTCACATTAACAGAGAGTGAGGTAGTCGCGTAGGCATGTCAAATGTGAAATTTATCGCTAAAGTCTGGTACTATCAATTTATAAATATATAAAATCAATTCTCTGTATTCTTTGATTTCACGAACGAATATTAACAGATTTTCCATTTTTTTTTTTTTTAAGGCTTGCATTTAATTAGTATTTTTATTTTGTTTTTTATTTTCAGCTATTCCATTCACAGTAGATGCTACGAATCAAAATTACTGCATTGCTGATTTCCATAAGTATAGATTCCCATAAGTATAATATTGGGAAGCTTCTAATGAAAGTAAATAATTATTTCAGAAAATTCGCTCCTCGTTGCTGTGTTTGCGAGGAGCCGATTATGCCGGAACCAGGACAAGAAGAAACCGTGCGAGTTGTTGCCCTCGATCGAAGTTTTCATCTAGAATGCTATAAATGCGAGGTGAGCATTTCAAATAAACATATTGGTCATATATGCGTATAGGATGAATTTTATATGGGCAACTAAAATGAATATTTGTGTTAATATGTGATTGGAATAACAGTTTTTCGTCGAGAAAGGTTATCTCCTAATTTGTCAGTCTCCAATTGTTATTACTGATAATAATTAAAGTAATAACAAATAAATATATAGGCTCTAGTCGAGACTGCTCGATAGGGTTGTTGAAAATATATTAAGATATCGATAAAAATAAAAAACATAAAAAAATGAACACTCGTATGTTAGCTACGCTAAATTATCGATAAAAATAAAAAATTCGTTTACATTTTTTAGAGTTTTGAGCATAAATTCTACACCGTTTTAGCTAGAGACTTCAAATTTATTTATTTAGATAGATATTATGAATACGCAGATTATGTAATTTTCAGATTTTGGATGCCACGGCCCCTCCGTCCCAATTTGAAAAAAACGCATTTCAAATACTAGAGACTTGCAATTTGGCACATAGATAGATTTAGATACTCTTAATCAAATATACACCAAGTAAGAAGGCTCTAGTCGAGACGGCTCGACTACGAGATACCCTGAACCCTTCAAAAAAAAGTGATACTAATAGACATTTAAATATACATGTATAATTATATAGACCGCAAAAATACAACAAAATAAATACTGTTTTATATTATCGAGTTTTTAAGTGATATTGAAATTGTTTTTCTACAGGACTGCTCTCTGTTATTGTCTTCAGAAGCCGATGGTCGCGGTTGCTATCCCTTAGATGATCATGTGCTGTGCAAAAGCTGTAATGCTCGACGGGTTCAAGTTTTAACAAATCGGATGACCTCAGAGCTCTGAATAGATAAAATAAACAATAAACAATACTGCTAATTAATGTATCATAAAACTCATAAGTAAATGTATATTAAGTTTCCTCTTAAAACTAATATCAATAATAATCTAACATAGTTATACTAAGATGGCTTCATTCCATAATTTATAAAAGCAAAACAATGTAGGCTAATAGGAATGTAGGCTGCGTTATCCTTGAACGATATAGGATTCTCATATGGAGAAATGGACAGTTGGAGGTAAACAAAATCCGAAATATTCATAAACTCGTACGTTGACCTGATCAAGAATGTACATACATACATATGATAATCATTTATCGGCCTCTTTTGCTTACTTGCTTTTGCTTACATATTATCAAAGCTATACCGACGCAACTACATACATATGTACATATGTACAACAGACGATGGTTCCAATCAAACTATATGTATAATTACGTTTATCAAAATATTATTAGATAATAAAAAGTCTTTTTCGTAAATAATATATACATATATGTATATATATATTTCTGTATAGTGTCATGCATGTATGTATGTACCTATGAATTTATTTTTTGAAAAAGCTCACCGTTTTGCCCAAAGGAAGAAAAGCTTATTTACCGGTCATGCGTCGAAATGTGGAGACTTTCTCTCTGAGCTTTAACGCTCAAATTCAAATATCTACCTCAAATCAGAGAGAGAAAGTGAGAGAGAGAGAGAGAGAGAGGAAATACAACAACAAGAAGAATAACATACTGACAATAAAGGGCGACCTGGGATACAGAAATGTGAAGCACATATAAATATGCATTCCTCTATAGCAGCCACTCCTGATGCTGATGCTTTCTATCAGAAGCCATCAGTATTGAATTCGCTTTGCTATCCAACGGACGTTAAGTACAACAATACAACAACAGTATATGTATATTTATGTATACATACGCATATAAAATATATTAAATATATACCGATAAAGTCGCGTGTCGCCTGTCCTCTAGTCCCGTCGAACATCTCTTCATCAAAATTTATACACACATTCTTTAGTGGAATACATTCAATACATTGTGGCTACTTACATATGTGTGTGTATTACATGTCCGTACTATAAACATGCATATACTATAGAGTATATGTACATATATAGATATACATAGATATACGCATAGAATTGGAACATTGAAGTGTGTATATAAGAATATCTACCTATACATATGTATGTATATTCATATTCGCTTATAAATACATTCGTGGGGGCGAAAATAAGTTGTTTTATCATTAGCTTAATACTATGTTCATATACATATATATGTACATATGTACATGTGTTTGCAAATTTGCGAATATGAAAATTTGTGAAATGTAGTTTCAAAACCTATAAACCGTTATTCACCCTCATATACATATGTACAGGGTTATATTTCTATATGGATGGAGAGTCCTCTTACATATGTATGTATTATATGTACATGCACATATGTATATATTATATATATATATGTATATATATATATATATATATATATCTAGTGCGCACGTAAAGAGTGAAGTAACAAAAATAGTATTGAACCATAGCAAATATATTTGATATTTTTATATTTCTATATATGTATGTGTATTTACATGTACATATGTATGTGTACATATGTATATGCATGTGTACACACATGCATACATATACATATATAAGTAGGGTCGTCCGCCTCGCCCACTTTCAAAGGATATTTCAGTATATACCCGTGGCTGAGTTAGATCAATTTACGTTTTACAACAGTAAACAAATAGCGATATAATATGTGTATGTGTGTGTATGTGTATGCATATTGATGGAATAGCATATGTAACTGTGACACAGAAAAAGGTAAATGTAGGTTTACTTTTTTTATGCCGACATACATATATACATACATGTGTATATCAAACTGCTTGCATACGTACATATGTATGTATGTATGTACATATGTACATACATGTATGTGCATAAATATGCTAATGCAAGTATTCGTTTTGCGTTGCGTTTGTACCTACATAGATACATACATATATATTTGTATGTAAATAAAGAAAATTATACCAACACTTACACAAAAGTGTAGACTGCAAATGTGAATAAAATAAATTTGTATGTATTCCGATTGTCCCCCTACATTACTACCAAGTGGAAAAACGGTGGAAGATACCATGCGCAGCTTTAATGGAATATGGAAACAAAAGCAACATGTTCATATATGTATATTCATACATACATAAGCACACACACAACACTTATATATATATGTATATATATATATATATAGGCCGTTATACTAATATTTTTTATGTATATACATACATATGTATAGGAAAATATAATTAGTAAGGATACCTGCACAAACACTTCAAACGTATGTATGTATGTACATACATATGTGTATGTACAAACTTGTTGCAATATACATACATATGTATATATGTATATACATATATGCATATGTATGTATATTGTTTATTTATGTAATATGTGGACATGTGTATGTGCATACATACTAATACGCAACAAGTATAATTAAATTAGGAATATTTACAGATATGTACATATATAGACATACATTTTTGTAGATGTACATACATATGTAGTTACATATGCATACATATGTATGTACATAAGTACACTCGCTGTCTTTCGTTGGTTTGGATTTGGTCGTGTTCCCTTCCAGTACAACAGTCGGCTGGAATATGTCGGATTCCTAGATTGACACGCATGCATGTGTGTATGCATGCATATGTAACTAAAGCATTAAAAGGGAATTCAAAGTACGAATGTTGGAATAAATCAATGAAAATATTTACGAAATGGATTTGCACATACACACTCATACACATGTATTAGCTTATCCTAACTTATTCCTTACACAAACATATGTATGTACGTACATATGCATATGAATGCGAATACGTACATACATACATATGTACAAACATACATACATATGTATGCATGCCTACATCCAAGGTTACATGTGTTCACCTTTTTTAAGTTGCCATGCCGACTATGACAACTTTCGGTAAAAATACATACATACATATGTATGTATAAGCCAAACGTGGTAAACTATTTATTTTATTTATTTATTTATTTTTTTCATTTATGCAAAATGTTTACCAAAAATCGAAAAATATTTGCAAGCAATCGTGTGAATTATTTAAATAGTTTTATTTTAAGATTACATTTATTTGTTTGTATTTCCTTTTGTTTTGTCGCCAACTTATTAATTATAAGGGCAACATAGGAAATTGCCCAACACATTAAACACAGCTGGACTAGTGTGACCATAAATAAAATTTAATCTTTCCTTAAAAAATAACGAGAAAAATCGATTCCATATTATAGGCAGATTCGTGTTTGTGTGTATATATTGATTAATGATTAGAAAAGAACAAGGAATTAATTTATTTCAAATGCAATAAGCCAATAATTAAAATGTAATATAAGGTATACGATTTCGTTTATATATTTATCAAGTATTTAATATTAATTGATTTAAAAGCTTGATCATTCAGTATGATCGTGTATTAATCGATCTGTTGTGTTCATTTAAGTTTCAGAGTTAAAGATCTGTAAAACAGAAAATAAAAAGGAATGCATTCACATTTTTGACTATATTGTACGAGAACATAAACGGATCGGAACAGGACTAATACTACTACTACGCGAATAAACAACTGAAAGAAATTATACATATGTTTTAATACCAAATTGAACTAACGCCAAAGCACTGCGGCAAAATTCACGCCGGCAAGAATCTAAAAAAGATAGAAAACAAAACTATCTATACATACATATATCCATACAGATTCTTTAATTGATATACACACACAATAGATTTTCTCAAGTGTGCCATCGCGATGGCTGCTCCAGCAGCCTGTACGCGTTTTTCGGACAATTACGACATTAAGGAAGAGCTCGGAAAGTAAGTGAACTCCACAAATTTGTTGTATAGGTGGTTAATTTTAAAACAAAAACGTTCAATTTGATTGTAGGGGAGCTTTTTCAATAGTAAAAAGATGTGTCCAAAAGTCAACAGGATTCGAATTTGCGGCCAAGATTATAAATACCAAGAAGCTAACAGCAAGAGGCGAGTAACCAACTTGATTCAAATACTGCATACATATATAATTGTAAATTGAAATGTTTATTTTTAAAAAGATTTTCAGAAGCTGGAACGTGAAGCTAGAATTTGTCGCAAGTTACATCACCCTAATATCGGTATGATAAATATATGTATTTTAATTGCGTTCGGACTTCATAAGTAGAGTAAGGCCAGTATAACCAAGAAATAGGAAACACTGAATACCGTTTTATCATTTTTGGCAATATTTTGCACGTACAGTTTTTAAGATCTGGTGACATTGGTGGGTTTAGCTTTTGTGGCTACAGATGGACATTGACAGCAATGACATTGACAGGCTTGTGGCAGAGCACAGCGAAGATCTGACCACCAAAGAGTTCGCAAAATTGTAATGTGCCTTATAGCACGAAGTTGAGAAGGTAACAGAAGAATAGTAACCATCTAGTACAATCAGAGAAGTGCGCAAAGCATGGTGGCATCACACGTGCTACAGAAATATTCAACGATCATTAGCGTGTGTCTCATTTTCAACAAATTTTAAAGCGACTCAAACAAATTCTTTCCTTTCCTTTTCAGACGTCGCCCTCTGTCCATTTTTATTTTATTTTTTTATTTTTGATTCATTTTATGTAATTTTCCTTCAATAACCATATAAATTATATGCATATTATATCTGTCTGTCCGTCTGTTTGAATGCATTTATTACGTAGGCATCTAAAAGTAGAAACTTCAGATTCGAATTATGCATTCTTATATATCATACATATAATTTACCCTGAACCCATTGAAAATAGGAATAATGGTTTTGTGAAAATGTATGTACAAAAAAATAAGCTGATATAGCCCTGTCCGTATGAACGTCGAGATTTCGTAAACTACAAAAGCCAGAGAGCTGAAATTTCACATGAATACTCGTATATTAGTTACGCAGTACGAGTTTATTTTGTTTTTCTTTTTTTGCGATAACTAATCTTATTTACAATTTTTAATATAAATTCATTTACTTTCTTACGTTTTTTGAGCATAACTTCTACACCGTTTGAGCTAGAGACTTTATATATTTATATAGATATTATTGATACACAGATTTTGAATGCCACGCTCCCTTCGACCCCAATATGAAAAACAAAAAACATTTCATATACTAGAGACTTGTGATCAAAACAAACAAACAAATAGACACATTTAGATGCTATTAATATATTCTGAAAGTTTCATGAAGATCGTCCATCTAGAAATAGAGTATAGTCAAGCCCACCCTCAAGCCACGGCAGCAACTGCGCGGTTAGCAGAGCGCACGCTTCTACGCGCGTTCGTAAAGAAGAAGAGTCTTAGCTTTTTAGCTTTTTTTGCAGGGTTCAGGGTATCTCGTAGTCGAGCCGTCTCGACTAGAGCCTTCTTACATATTATTATGTCGGTATTATTAGTATTCGGTCTATTGCCTAAGTAACCTAAAGTATATCCCTTAATTGTTGTTCTTAAATAATAAATGTATTATTGATTGTTCAACTTGCAGTTCGATTGCATGACAGCATACAGGAGGAAAATTACCATTACCTTGTTTTTGATCTGTAAGTATCAGTAAAAGCATATATGCAAACATATATTTAAGGATGCTGAATTCTCGCATCAAATATTCAAGGGGAAGATGTATATATATATGGTGATTCCGTACCGAAATTTCTTTGGAAAAACAAGCAGGTTTGCCCGCCTGGTGTAAATACTCAAGTTGATAGATGATGCATATTTTAGGTACAGTACTTTGGTAGTTGCAATTGGCAAAAAAAAATTGTTTCAAACATTTTTTATTGCATTATTATGCGCCAGTTCCTGCTAGTTTCCGATCACAATGTATATATATCGATATATTATTACTAGTACATATATATGTATAGGAAAAAGAACTGTGATTGAAACCAAATGGATTTTGACTATTGTTTTTTTGAGATTCATAGTTCATCCCTTTCCGCTCGAATAAATGTTCATGTTCATGAATTGAAGAGAAAAGAGTTACGGAATGGAGTCAAGAAAAAAAGATTAATAAAAAAAGGGGGAAAAAATACAAAAGAATATAAGTGATATTTAATAGATCGAACAGAACCGAGAACCAGAATGAAAATAAAAGATGAAGGAGAGATCCTAAATAAATATGAGAGAATATATATAGGAGTAGAGCAGAAGAAGAAGGAGCGGTCCACTGAGGCACAATAGCTCAATTTCGCAGATAAAACATGCAATGTTTGACCGCCTCACCAAATGAGCGTACCTCAAGATGTAATTAGTATTTCAAGTATGTAGTGTGGTATAGTTTTCAGAATACTATGCTGACGCCAGAAGCGCCGATAAACCCGAATAATTAAAGAAACGAAACGCAAAAATTGAATTATACTAAATACATATATGTATATTTGCAGTGTAACTGGCGGTGAACTATTCGAAGATATTGTGGCACGTGAATTTTATTCAGAGGCTGATGCTTCACATTGTATACAGCAAATATTGGAATCGGTCAATCACTGCCATCAGAACGGTGTTGTCCATCGGGATCTCAAACCAGAGAATTTACTATTAGCAAGTAAGGCAAAGGGTGCAGCTGTGAAACTCGCGGACTTTGGTCTAGCCATTGAAGTGCAAGGTGATCATCAAGCTTGGTTTGGATTTGCCGGTACTCCAGGGTATCTATCCCCAGAAGTATTAAAGAAAGAGCCATATGGCAAATCGGTAGATATATGGGCATGTGGTAAGCATCCTACACTTCCATTCAGCTAACATAAGTTCCATATTGATTCCTTATAAATTGTAATATTTTGTTTACATAGGTGTTATACTCTACATATTATTGGTCGGCTATCCCCCGTTTTGGGACGAGGATCAGCACCGATTGTATTCGCAAATAAAGGCAGGCGCCTATGATGTAAGAATACATATGATGATACATATGAGACTGATCTCATAGGAACTTAACTCGATTAAACTTGTATTCTCTTATATTATATTGTAGTATCCATCACCCGAATGGGACACTGTGACGCCCGAGGCTAAGAATTTGATTAATCAAATGCTGACTGTAAACCCAAATAAGCGAATAACAGCAGCTGAAGCACTAAAACACCCATGGATTTGTGTACGTGTTACTGTTGTGAAAGCCTTTTTTCAGATTTTTAATTGTAATCTGTATCTCAATTTCTAGCAAAGGGAACGTGTGGCTTCTGTAGTCCATCGTCAAGAAACTGTTGATTGTCTCAAAAAATTCAATGCGCGCCGCAAGCTAAAGGGTGCTATACTAACAACAATGCTTGCAACTAGGAATTTCTCTAGTAAGTAAGATTTTTTTTAGGATTTTTTCCGTATCCGTCATTCAAGGCCATTTTCGTTTCGTTCAATTAGCGAAATGTCTTTTGTGTATGTATGGTGTGTATGCGATGGTGCGTGTCGTGAATGTATGCATATGCATATGAATATGGATTGCATTGCCGTTTTTAGATTTCCGTGTCCCAATAAGTATCTATGCGATACATCATCAATCATATCACTCATGAAATAAGACTCTTTAAAAGAGTGTAATGCGAAAAGCTAAACGCAAAACAGCCAGACGAAGAGAGAAACGGTACAAAAATAAGTCTCTTGCACAGAGTGAGAGAGTGTGCGAATGCTTTATTTTACACGGGTAACTGTTATTTGCGAGCTATTATAAATATATAAATAAATAAATACATTTAGTATGTATCGAATTATCGAATTATTGAATAAATTCGATATCAATGACATTTTTTGGAAAATAAATTTTAAAAGAGGGTATAAAAAGAAGCTATACAATAATTATAGAACTTATTTTAATATATAAACACATATATGATGCAAGTGGGCTAGACTCCATAAGGTATATATTCATATTTATTTTAATAAATCAATGAATCTGTCGAATCAGTTCAATAATATGTCCTTAGATATACATATAGTAAATGGAATTGAAAACGCCTTCTTCTGCTTATTTACAAATCAAACACGAACTTACCTATGTTACTGATCTATATAGGCAGAAGCATGATCACTAAAAAAGGCGACGGCTCTCAAGTCAAGGAATCAACAGATTCGTCGAGCACAACTTTGGAGGATGATGATGTCAAAGGTAAATATTTATATATACAATAATTTTCCATTTGAAGCTCTCCAAATCTCGAAATCGCGAAATTTGAGCCTGAATTTCAGTTGATATTTAAGTGAATTAAGGCTTCTAAATGTTTAGGTGCTCCAAGTTTTACGAACTAGTGTTCTAGACAGAAAAGATATACGCTTATTGGAAGTACATACATATATGTATATAATTATATATGATGAAAAAGTCCCATATATATTTAACTTATCTGTATACTCAATTTACTGAGACTTGGCTTTTTTCCTTTTCTTTAGTTCGCACGCATATTTTCTTTTAATATAGTATTATAGCTGTCATATTGTGCCTCTTCTTAATTTGCCTGTGTCTAATTATTTATTTTCACTTTTTATTTTAATGGAATGACTAAGTATTACTTTTTTCAAACGAAATATATATATATATATATATATATATATATATATTTTTTTTTTTATATTTTGGACACTTTATAAGAAAAAAACAAATATTACATAACTAAAAATATATTTTAGAAAGAATCTCTATTTATATAGGTCTGGTCCGTATATATCGCTGAACATAACAATATCCGTCCATATGTTAATATGAATCTCTGTCTGATAGATACACTGTACACCGCATGTGCCAAGCCAAGTTTAAATATATTTGATCAATAAATCAATTTGACAATGCTACGAATAGAAAGAAGAAGAATGCGATGATGGATACGATGGAAGGATAAGGAGTAGGGGAGAGTGATGAAGAGAAATAAGGTTTGATGAAAGAAAATAAAAAAATTACAGCTAAACTAGTGAGTCAGGGGGTATAGGAGTAGAAGAAGGTAGAGGGAAGAGGAGTAGTAAACAAGAAAATGGAATGAACGAGTATGAGTACGAAAGATTAAGCTATATAAGTCATATTGTGGATATCTAGAAATATCAGTGCATGTCAATCGAGAGAATTTACCGATATCAACGACGATTATTCGGCTGTAAGGTACAACTTGTAACCACTGCAACTTCCCTATAATAATTGTTCGAAATTTGTAATATTTTCTACTGTGATAATTATATTTAATGAAGTTCTTATGTGTTGTAAAACTGCTTTTTTGCTTTATTTATTTACACTATTAATTTCTAATTGAAAACAAAAATTGGCTCAATTAAGGGGGTTAGAGGTTTTACTTAATGTGGAAAGTTATAAAAAATCTCTAAACAGAGCAAAGAAATGATAAAGTATTGGAAAAAACACAGTTGCTGTTCAAGCATAAACATGCCATATACATAAGTAAATATATTTCAAATGGACAATAGTCGATAACTGACGAGTTTTCAAACGCCACGTAATAAATATGTCATCCCTTAGTTGCAGCGACCAACGCACCAGCTAATAAAAGTCTAGCGTGAGCATAGACACCGACTTCACGATCTAAAAGGAAATTATTCTAGTTTTAAGGTATTAAGCACAATGATTTTAAAAAATAAACAGTTTTAGATCAAAGAGTTCAGAGCTCAGATTTTGAATTCGTGACATGTGGAGCTGTTTTCGTTAGCTCTAACATTTTGGTCCTCCGGCCCAAAGGCCCCTTGCACGCACACAAGTGCACAGATGTTTTGACAAGTTTCCCTTTTAAATCCTTAAGATCCGGTGCGATGGTCGCTGCAACTAAGGGATGACATATTATTACTTGACGTCAGATAACGCGCAGGTTATCGACTATTGCCTATTTTAAATATATTTAAGTATATGTTTATGTTCATGTACTTATCAATTATGAAATATGTTTGGTTACTTTTTTTTTTTTTTTAGAAGATAAAAAAGGGATCGTTGATCGCAGTACCACAGTCATATCCAAAGACCCAGAAGGTAACATTTTTATTTTATTACTTTTATTTTTATTTATTTATTGATTTATATATATATATATATATATATATATATTTATATATATATATATATTTTTTTTTTTTTTTTTTTTTTTTTATAAAACAACATTACATTTACAAAATACACAAACATGTTCCATAACCAAACAAACCTCAGAGAAATATATGTATATTTTATAATATTCAGGTTGCATAAAATTAAATGGGGAAATTATGGAAAAAAGAGTTCGAGCTTAATTAGATACTCGATGCAGATATTATTATATAGTAAGAAAGTTGAATATTAACTGATGTTATAGCAATCTCAGCTGTCAAGTTGCTGATCCTCATTGATTTTAATTTAATTTCAGTGCTCGAGCTTCTGACATTGGATTGAATTTGGGAACGATAAATTTATTTGTATACCCTGAACCCATTGAAAATGGGAACTCAGGGTATAATGGTTTGGTGAAAATGTACGTAGTAGCCAGAAGGCCAGCACAAAATAAGCAGAGATTTCGTAATCTAAAAAGCTAGAGAGCTGAAAATTTTACTTGAATACTTGTATGTTAGGTATGGTGTTTGTTTTTCTTTTCGATAGCCCATCCTATTTTCTTATTATCGAAAAAAAAAAGAAAAGTCGCGTTCTTTTATTACGCTTTTTGAGCTTAAATTGCATATTTAGAATGATATTATGGATACGCCCCCTTCGCCCCCAATTTGAAAAAAAAAAAACGCATTTAAAGTACTCGAGACTTATAATTTGGCAAATAGACACATTAGAATGCTATCAATATATTCCGAAAGGTTCACGAAGATCGTCCATGTAGAAGTGGAGCTAAAAGCGTCAAAGGTTCAGCGCAGCCCACCCCCAAGCCACGGCAGGAACTGCGCAATTAGCAGAGCACGGGCTTATACGTGCGTAAAGAAGAAGAGTATCACTTTTTTGCAGGGTTCAGGGTATCTCGTAGTCGAGGCGTCTCGACTAGAGCCTTCTTACTTGTTTTTGTGCTAGCTTAGTATATTGCACTCGCAGTACGAGTTTGTTTCAGAAATTCGATAACTTTTACAGTTCCAGAGTTTGCGATAAAAACATTTATCGATAATCAGTTATAAGCTTACATGATGAGGTTTTCTAGAAAGAAATCAAAAATCGTTTTGTAAATGTAGGTGCAATAACAAAAGTTTATTCAAAAATAAAAATAAGTAAGTAACAAAAGTAGAGAGTACCACGATGTTTTCCGAATATAACTGACTGACCGAGCCAATGTGCAGCCTATCTTCATAACTGCTCTTTACACGGGGAATATTCTAGGTATCATAATCTGGCAAGTTCTGGTAAAGTCAAAAACTTATTTCTGAAAGATGATTAAGAGTTTTCAAGAACATTTAACAACATGAAAATATCTCGTTCATCTTTAAAGTTAGAGTCTCCAAGTCCTTTGCATATATATACATAGATACTAATTTAATACAATTTTGATTTTTTTCCAAATGTGTAAAAATCTATTTCAAATACTAGGGACATACAGTTTGGTTTGGCATATTCATAGATATGAATGTCATGTTCATAGTCTGAAAGTTTATTAATCAAATAAGTTCTCGCAGCATAATCCACGTGGCAGAGCAAAAGAGACAGCAAGACGCCTGCAATGCTTACACACGTATGTGTTTGCGTGTTTTCCCGATTTGCCACGCCCCCAAAGGGCGTAGATATATCTGCCATAGACTTTTGAACTTGGGTTGTCACCCCGATTATACATTCCAAATTGCAACTCTCTAGCTCATCAACTAATATGTTTACTGGCATACGGTCACATGCATTTTCCGATTTTCCACGCACCTAGATGGCGGATCGGGAACATTTTTACTTTTTATAATTCGAGAGCATACATGAGTATGTGGTCTAAATTTCAAGTCTCTAGCTTTAATAACGCCGAAAAATAATGCAATCAAGACGGACATTGCACAAAACCAATTTACTCTTTCTCCTTTTGCGAACAGAGCATAAAAAGCTATCAAATTCGATTCTTGAAAGAGAACATGATAGACGCAATTGATGCATGCTGGGCAATGGGCTTTTGTTGATAAGTGATTGCTCTAGGATATATATATTCTACACAAATATTATCTAAAAGCCAGACACAGAACCCAGAAAAGCTGAAGGACCCAAAGTCACATTGTACTCCTTCTATGTTGCAATTGCCATTCGGCATTGGTTACACTAGATGCCAGTATTAATACCAGTTCCAATGCCAATTTTATTACTAATGCAAATTATAAAAGTAATCAAAGACTTTCAAAGATACGCCTTAAAGGTGAGTACGCAACTCCATTAAAGCTAGGCCATTTAATAAAGCTATAAAGTATACGCATACTGCTGCATATATATGTATGTACACACACACACACACACACACACACAGATATATATATATCTATATATATATATATATATATATATATATATATATATATATTCATGTTATATATTATTTTTTTTCTGATCTATTACAGATCGCATGTTACATTTATGCTGTTTATCAAATAAAAATGGAAACTACTAAAATTGATACGTATGTATTTTTATTATATCAAACAACAGCTCCCCGCTCGCTCGCTCTCGCTCTCGCTCTTTCTCTTTCTCGCTCTCCCTCGCTCTATCTATCTATCTATTTGTACTTACCTCTATGTAATAACAACATACATATATGCAGAAGCTAGCTGGATGTGTCTGTGCTTAAAATTTTGTTTCGCATATACACCAGAGATCAATTGTTCCTTATATATGAATATCCTAGTCATGTAATTTCGCTCGTCTAATTAAACTTTTCATACTTTGACTCTCGAAATCGAGCTCTGTTGTTTTGAAAACATTGTTTTTCAACTTCTGAGCATTGAACATTAAACACTTATACAAGAACTTGTTTTCAATCATAATTAGATTGCATAGGAAATTTGCCCATTTTAATAAATAATCTCAACTGAAAACAAGTAAGAAGGCTCTAGTCGAGACGGCTCGACTACGAGATACCCTGAACCCTACAGAAAAAGTGATACTCTTCTTCTTTACGTACATTTAAGCGCGCGCTCTGCTAACTGCGCAGTTGCTGCCGTGGCTTGGGGGTGGGTTGGGCTGAACTTTGGACGCTTGTAACTCCATTTCTAGATGGACGATCTTCATGAAATTTTTAGAGTAGATTAAGAGTATCTAGATCTATATATGTGCCAAATTGCAAGTCTCTAGTATTTTTCTAATTGGGGGCGGAGGGGGCGTGGCATCCAAAATCTGAAAACTACAAAATCTGCGTATCCATAATATTATCTAAATTTATAAAGTTGAAGTCTCTAGCTAAAACGGTGTGGAAGTTATACCCAAAAAAACCTATAAAACGGAAACGAATTTTCGATTTTTTATCGATAATTTGGAAATAGGACGAGTTATCGAAAAAACAAAATAAACTCGTATTGCGTAGCTAACATACGAGTGTTCATGTTCTCTAGCTTTTGTAGTTTCCGAAATCTCGACGTTCATACGGACGGACGGACGGATGGACAAACGGACAGGGCTCAATCAACTTATTTTTTTATGCTGATCAAGAATATATATACTTTATGGGGTCTGCGACGTCTCCTTCTGCCTGTTACATACATTTCACAAAACCATTATACCCTGAATTCCCATTTTCAGTGGGTTCAGGGTATAATAATAAACAAGTAAAAAGAAGTGATACTCTTCTTCTTTACGCATTTATGAACGCGCGCTCTGCTAACCGCGCAGTTGCTGTGGCTTGGGGGTAGGTTGGGCTGAACTTTGGACGCTTATAACTTCCATTTCTAGATGGACGATCTTCATGAAATTTTCAGAGTAGATTAAGACATCTAAAATCTGAATCTAAAATTACATAATCTGCGTATCCATAATATCTATCTAACTATATACATTTGAAGAGCTAGACTCAAACGGTGTAGAAGTTATGCTCGAAAAACGTAAAAAATGGAAACGAAATTTTGATTTTTTATCGATAATTTTGAAATGGGATGATCTATTGAAAAAACAAAATAAACTCGTACTCCGTAACATACAGTATTCACGTAAAATTTAAGCTCTCTAGCTTTTGTAGTTGTAGTCCGAAATCTCGACGTTCATACGGACGGACAGGGCTCACTCAACTTATTTTTTTTTTGCTGATCAAGATTATATATACTTTGTAGGGTCTGCGACGTCTCCTTCTGCCTATTACATACATTTTCACAAAACCATTATACCCTGAATTCCCATTTTCAATGGGTTCAGGGTATAAAAATATAAATGAAAATTGGCAAATGTGAAACATTTTTCCTCTATAACTGCTTAATATTTTATGCCGCAATATTTATCTCACTCACATCGAAGTTTCTATTGAAAAGATAAAACTTTTTAAACTTTCCAAGATGGCAACTGTATATTTACAGTCGGGAATATTTTATACAACTGTCGAAACTTTCGAATTTTCGACTCGAAGGGGATATATATATATATATATATATATATATATAATTTTTTATTTATCTATTTTTTTTTGTTTATTTAATTATTTATGTATGTATATATTTTTTGTTTGTTAAATTATTAAAATATGTGCGTTTTAGAAATAAGGATTGTGTGTCCTGCAAAAACCTGCCAGCAAATGTCAGGAAACTCATCGCAATGCTCTTCAGGTAAGTAAAATGGACTTTTCCTATTTGCATATACATCTTATCAGTCACACACATATGTAGTATATGTTCATATATACATATATATTTCAATTGCTTGTTTGTCTTATATGATAAGATGCATCTCACTTGCATTTGTTCCTTAAGTCACTGCATATTACTGGTAGACATCAATCGCCTGCATGTCAAACACATTCTAATTCCTTTTTTTTTTGTTCTTAATCTCACCAATATATGCATGCATATATGCATCAACTACGCTGTTAGCAGAGCGCGCCTTATGTGTGCGTAAATAAGAAGAATATCACTTCTATGCAGGGTTCAGGGTTTGGGGCGTGGCAAGTCGGAAAAACGAGATAGCGGGCTGAAATTTTTTACCAATGCACTATGAGCTAATCAAAAGTCAAATATTGATATTTCGTCATGTTAGTTTCCATTAAAATTGAGAGAACTTCATTTGGGTCCATCGGAAGGTTTTTCTCGTCTACTGCGTGTGACAGAAATAGCTGTTTCATCCATTCGGCCAAAATGAGCAATTCGACGGCGTTTAGTTCTCGCTGAACTCTCAGAAAAGGACAATATGAATGTTTTCTTCCAACTTTGGTGAAAACAACACTGATTCCTTTCCTGAGAGCCACTCTGGATATGTTTTTAAAACAACGCTTATTGTTCGCTTACATTTGCTCCAAAACTCGGCTATTTTTATACCCTGAGCCCATTGAATCATTGAATCAGGGTATAATGGTTTTGTTAAATGTATATAACAGGCAGAAGGAGGCGTGGCAGACCCCATAAAGTATATCTATTCTTGATCAGGGTGACGAGAAAAGTTGATATAGCCAGGGAGTTCATTCTTTTTGTGTTAGGTTCGTATATTGCACGCGCAGTACGAGTTTGTTTCAGAAATTCGATAACTCGTATATTTGCAAAGTTATCGATAAACGAATTTATCGGGAACCAGTTATAAAATTCTAGCTAATTTTTCTTTAGAGTTAGAGTCTCCAAGTCTTCTGCATATATATATATACTGATTTAATACACTTTCGGTTTTTGTCAGATTTTGGATTCCGGTCCCCAATTCGCGCCACACCCCCCAATGTGTAAAAAGTGCATTTCAAATACTAAAGACATGCAGTTTGGTTTAGCATATAGATATGAATATCATATTCATAATCTGAAGAGATCAATACGGTTGTCCGTCTAGAAGCAGAATTATTAATCATTAAAGTTTTCGCAGCAAAACCCATGTGGCGCAGCAAGCAAGGCTCGACAAGTCTCGACTACAGCTTTCTTACTATAATGAGAAGAGTTATAGATTTTCTGAAACAAACTCGCGAGCATTACACGGACCTAATAAAGAAAGTTTGAAGTCTCTAGTTCGACGCATACGTACGGACAAGGCTATATCGACTCAGTTCATTGCCCTGATCAAGAATATATATACTTTTGCTTTCTTCTGCCTGTTACATATAATATACACATAGAGTTTAAGACTTTAAATCCATATTTTACGAATTAGGAATCAATTTTGATTCAAAACTTTAATAAAATGAAATCGAAGTCTTTAAGATCATGGGAAAAATAAATTGTTTAACATGAAATCATTAATTTAAGTTTAAGAAAACTCAATCTGTAAACGGTTCGAGTTGAGCTACGAATCAATACTTTACTTTATTTGGCCCAAGACCAATCTAAAAGTCTGTTAATTTTCCGTAATGCTGAAGCATTCGTAAGCATAGCATACCATAGCAGTTGCTCTTGATTTTTTAATGTGAACTCAGTTGTATGAGGACATTTCCTAAGCCAACTTCCACTTGACAAATTTTCTCAAATTTTGTATGAAACTCTTTAAACGTAGCTATAGCCTAAATACTTGAATTTTTGTACAAGACTTAAGTATATATATATATATATATATATATATATATATATATATATATATATATATATATGTTATATATCATTTTTGTTGTGATCGGTTCGTTGGTTAAATGGTTGTTAGTTAGTTAGTTTGTTGGCTTGAATCGTTCAAGAACTGTAATTCTCATTCTTTGTCAACCGTAGTCAAATCTCATTCGTGGTTGTAATTTCTCTGTCAAAAAAATAAATTAATAAATAAATACATAAATATATATATATATATATATATATATATATATATATATATATATATATATATATATATATATATAAATAAATAAATAAAAAAAAAACAGACCTATATCAGTAGACCTCGTATTATTGCTATATTTTATTTAAAATCCAATTCAACACGACCATATCGAAACAAAGCAGCTAGACGACAGGAAATAATTAAGATCACAGAGCAATTGATCGAAGCGATCAACAGTGGGGACTTCGATGGATATACGTAAGTCTTAAGCATACAGATTATATTTATCTTATATGTTTGGAATTGATTTTTGGAATTTTTCAGTAAGATATGTGATCCGCATTTAACTGCTTTCGAGCCAGAAGCATTGGGCAATTTGGTCGAAGGAATCGACTTTCATAAGTTCTATTTTGAGAATGGTAAAAGAAAGTGCTAATTCAACAAATAAATGTTAATATATTTCAAATAATGTTTCCCATAGTGCTTGGTAAAAATTGCAAAGCTATTAATACAACAATACTAAATCCGCACGTACATCTATTGGGTGAGGAAGCCGCTTGTATCGCCTATGTAAGACTTACACAGTATATCGATAAGTAAGTGCGACTTCTAAGTACTCTCTGAATGTACAATTCAAATGTATACAGTGCTCAAGAAAATTCGTCTAAGAGTGTCCACCGACTAGGGCATTCCTTTATCCATTATGTCAGTCGCTAATCTCAATCCCATGATCTTTCAGGCTAGGACATGCACACACTCACCAGTCGGAAGAGACTCGCGTCTGGCACAGACGCGACAACAAATGGCAGAATGTTCATTTTCATCGAAGTGCATCAGGCAAGATTAGTGGGGCAACGACTTTCGATTTTATACCACAAAAGTAGATAGGGATATAGCAGCAAGCGGAACGTTTTCAATGATGAAGTGGGTCAATAAACTATGATTTAAGTGTGTGTGTTTAACTTACCAATAAAAAGCTAAAAGATCTGAGCAAAAATACGAAGAGATTATGGAAGAGTTAAACTTGTTTATATATTATTTCTCTATGCATTTCAATTTGAATCGAAGAAGAAAAAATCAGATACATGTAATGTTTACTTTCAAGTTATATTATTGTACGTACATATGTAAAAATCGAAGTATCTACGAGCACTAAAAACTAAAAATATAACCACAAATTTGATGTTATTAATAATATGTCCAGGTATAAAAATGAATTCAATGAAATAATTAAAAAACAAAAACAAATAAAATACAAAATAGAAGAGTAAGAACGAAAGGAACACCTTAAAAAATATAAAATATAAATTCTTTGTTCTAATTGAATGTAGACACATCATCATCCGTCTCTGCATTATATATATATATATATATATATATATATATATATATATATATATGTTTCTATGTATATCGTATATATTTATGTTGCTTTATTCATACCTACGAAGGAACACCTTATTCAAAGCATTAAACAATTTTGTTCAAGAAAAAGATTAAATTGAGATTACTCAATACACAGTTCGTTACTTTGGCTGCCCACAACAGACACACTGACGTATGTATGTCGATGCTGGGAAAAGTAAGACATACATTCATGCGCATTAAATTGTTATTATAAAAAAAAAAATAATAATAATAATAAATAAAAAAAAAAAAACTATTCGAAACGTAATGCTTTCACACTATATTTGCAAAGTATTAGTAAATACATTTTATAAAATACCTAGCATTTACAAATTTGATTATACCAAAAACACAAATAGCAGAAAAAACGTAGCTAATTATTATACAACTATGAAAGGGAATGAGCTACAATTGATTGGTATCTGAGTTATCTGAGTTGATTTCAAATCTGAGCAAAAGTTTCTTTTCCGGACGGATAACTGCTCGACTAGCAGGCAAATGCACATATGATATGAGTTATGGTTCCTCTTCTTGTTCTATGTATCTATCTCATTTGGCTGCACACATCGATGTTATTTGATTTATGTAGACAAATATATGTATGTGTATGTGTTCCAAAGTATAAGTTTCTATCTAATTAGGCGAAGGATTTCTTCGTTGTTTATGTAGAGAATGTTATGCGATATATTTTCAGATATCAGAACGTCGAGATGAACTCAAACACTTCTTGATATGCGCTACATCTGTATACATATTTCGACTCTTAGCACTTGGGTTTCATAGGTTCCAAATCAGACAAACAGTGGACTCGAATTACTCGGCTATTGATAGTGAGTGAGCTACTTGATTAGGCCTATCGTGATGATTTTCTTCTTATAGATTTATGCTGCAAAGAAATTTAGAACTAGATATGTTTATTACGAATAGATATCGGAAGAAAAAATATATCTTGATTATTAATTCTGTTAAAGGTATTTATGTAAAGATGCTCAATCAAATGCATCAATATTTAGTAATTACTATTATAAAAAGAAAATATGAACAAATTGAATATAATTATGAATTTATATACATATATGCGTATTTCAAGTATTTATGCAAATTTTGTAAGAAACCCCAACACTTTACGTTTAAGAAAATGCAAATGCAAATGCAAAAATAAAATTCAAAATACTTCAGAAATCAAATATAAATATACAAAATTCAAACAAAAACAGTTATAAAACTCTTAAATAATATATATCTATATACATAAACATTTTAAGATTTCATGAATAATATTCTCTATATAGAGATTGAAATGTTTTTCATTGTCTAAATACCGTATAGCAACACTCACTGTACATATAATATATGCCAATTTCAAAACTTTTCCAACTGTTTTTTAAATTGAACACTAAAAAAGTATCTAAAACAAGTTTTTGAAAACTGATAAAAAGTATGATTTTGAAATTGTAAACAAAAGACTTATATAATTGAATTTGTTATTTTTATTTTAAAACAGTTTCTCGACAGATTATATAAATTTATTAAAAGCTACATTTTTAATTATAGTTTTCTACCTAATATATGAAAGACCTTATAATAGTATCAAAAGGAAAAGAAAGAAAAAGGGAAGAAATGCACTGGCAATTGTTTTTTTATTTGTTTATTATAAATATATTCTGTCATCTAATAAATTGTGCACAAATATTGGTAAACAAACTGAAATGAATGAAAAAGTTCAGTTACGAAGTCCTTACGTATTTATACACAGACATATAATAATAAAAAAAAAATATATATAAAATTTACATATATTTCGCTATTTCTAAAGCAAAGTTTGTCCGATGTCTTACTGCAGGCAAATAATTCTAACTAGCTTGATATTTTGTGCCCTAATGTTTATGTTCCTATACATATATTGATCTGCAGATGGTGATATATAGCAAGATCCCACATACGGACGTTAAACATAATGCCATCTACGGATATGCTTACGTACGGTGTTAGCTGAAGGCGATCAGTGGTGTATGGTATTAATATTAAAATATATATATGAATATGTATGCAACATATGTATGTCTATTTCAATCTGTCGTGGCAATGCAAGGTAATATAACAAATCAGATTGGGAAAAGGAAAATTATTCTGACTTTGATACATATGCTGTACACATACACACACATGTATAGACATATCTGACCACAATATATAACTTTACATGTGTGAAGACAGCTGCGAAAACACAAACGCACCCATACATAAACAGTGAATAATTTATTCGTATCCATGACAGATTCGCACAGCTACATACTAGTATACAGATCATTTCTTACTACACAGAAAGACACACCTACACCTAAACACAAAGACTCTCTCACACACCTAGCGGATTCTTTATTTCCACGATATAAATTCACGCCTATGCACCCAAACCTTGTAACCTTAAACGGAAATGAAATTTGAAAACCCGATATATAATGTTAATGCTGTTAAATGTCGTGAATGCATGTTCAATTAATCCAAGGAACGGGAAAACAATTATTTTTGAAATTTTCTAGTACTTAAAGGTTTTCTTAAATTATCTAAAACAAAAAATAAAGAAACAAATTATATGATCATATTATAAACAACAAAAACAGAAGAAAAAAGTTAACTTATATAAAAAAAATTGAAATGCTTAAAACAATAAAGCACATTATGAGAAAGAATTGTATGAAATTATTTACCAAATCTCAAAAAAAAAAAAAAAATAAAAATAAATAAATAAAATAAAATAAAATAAAGCAAAATAAATGTTAAATTAAATTAAAAAGAAAAAATAAATAAAATACATAATAAAAAAACCCGTATCATAAAGCGATCATAAAAACTATCTGCCTATTTGGATTACAAAAAAAAAAAAAAAAAAACCGTATCATAAAGCGATCGTAAAAACCAATTGCCTATTTGAAATAAAAAAAAAGAAGAAAATGCTATAGTTACTGTCCTTAAATTACTATATGAAAATACATAATTAAATGGAATATCGATATAACTCTAAAAATCAATATGACTTATTATATATTTATTTTATTAATACAAATGAATACCTAATAAAAATTATTAAAAATAACTTTGAATACATCTATAGACATTTCTTTTCTAAAACAGAGAAGTGGGGACTTAGGACTTAGTAAGTGTACGGATTTATCGACAGGAACTCCAGATAGCACATAACTCAGTTGGGCAGCTTGGGCAGCTTGGGCATCTTGGGCAGCACTGTAAATCTGTAAATCTTAAAAGCAGACTCTGCTTACGACGCCGTTTTGGATTTGTCTGCCTCTCTTAATCCTGCCACCTTAAGTCTTGGAGTAATGAATTCGAAGAATAATTTCAAAGTAGCGGCGTATTTGTACTCAAAATAAAAATATACAATTTTCAAAGAATAAATTAATAATTACAAAAAGATCTAATATTATTTTGTCGTTTTCATTGAACTAGTAACTCGATTAGGGTTTAACAAATGAACATCACAAAAATTAAAAGCCCACCCATTTCGATCAAATAAGGGATTCTAGTCAAAAGTACACAAACATGAATATACAGTATGACTGTATATGAAAATATGTTATTAGGTTACATTTTATTGGTTGAAACTGCCTCTGACATCTTTAATGCTTAATTCAATTGAACATAATTATTTGATTAGCAAGAACCATTTAATGTAATTGGGTTCCACAGCGCTTAGGCGGCTTCCTTGGCGAGACGATCGGCCTTCTCGACGACCTCCTCGATGGGGCCAACCATGTAAAACGCAACCTCTGGCAAATGGTCGTATTCACCAGCCAAAATCTGAGAGAAGCCCTTGATGGTTTGCTCCAATGGGACTAGCTTGCCGGCATGTCCTGTGAAGACCTCAGCGACTTGGAATGGCTGTGACAAGAAACGCTGAATCTTGCGTGCGCGCGCAACGGTCAATTTGTCCTCCTCAGACAATTCATCCATGCCCAAAATGGCAATGATATCCTGAAGGGATTTGTAATCTTGCAAGATTTTCTGCACGCCACGAGCAACATTGTAGTGCTCCTGGCCAATGATGTTCGGATCCATGATGCGAGAAGTAGAATCCAAGGGATCGACTGCTGGATAAATACCCAGCTCAGCAATTGCACGCGACAGCACGGTGGTGGCGTCCAAATGAGCGAAAGTTGTGGCTGGAGCCGGATCGGTCAAGTCATCAGCCGGGACATAAATGGCCTGCACCGAAGTGATAGATCCCTTCTTAGTTGTGGTAATGCGCTCCTGCATAGAGCCCATATCAGTGGCCAAAGTGGGCTGATAACCGACAGCCGAGGGAATGCGACCCAAAAGAGCGGACACCTCGGAGCCGGCCTGAGTGAAACGGAAAATGTTGTCGATAAAGAGCAACACATCCTGCCCCTCTTGATCACGGAAATATTCGGCAACGGTCAGACCAGTTAAGGCAACACGGGCGCGGGCGCCAGGGGGTTCATTCATTTGGCCGTAGACAAGAGCCACCTTTGAAGTCTTATCCTTAAGCGAAATGACCCCAGATTCAATCATCTCGTTGTACAGATCGTTTCCTTCGCGCGTGCGCTCACCAACGCCAGCAAACACAGAGTAGCCACCATGTGCCTTTGCAACGTTGTTAATCAACTCCATGATGAGTACAGTCTTACCGACTCCAGCGCCACCGAATAGACCAATTTTACCACCCTTGGCATAGGGGGCCAAGAGATCGACAACTTTAATTCCAGTTACAAGGATTTCCTGTTCAACCGACATCTCCACGAATTCGGGTGCTTCGGCATGAATAGCAGCGGTCTTATCTGTTGGGATTGGACCACGCTCATCAATGGGCTCGCCTATTTAATACAGAATTTTCATTACATCTTTTTTTTTTTGTTAATTTTATAGATTGAGCAATCACCAATGACGTTAATGATGCGTCCCAGCGTCTCTGCTCCAACTGGAATACGGATTGGATAGCCTGTATCGAGGACCTTTTGTCCACGAATCAAGCCCTCAGTACCGTCCATGGCGATGGTACGCACGGTGTTCTCACCCAAATGCTGGGCCACTTCCAATACCAAGCGTGGTGAACGGTTATCAACTTCCAAAGCGTTCAGAATTGGTGGCAGATTGTCGTCGAACTGCACATCGACGACAGCACCAATAACGGCCACAATTTTTCCATTGCCTCCAGCGGCCGCCTTGGCAGCAGCTTTAGCAGCATGACCGCGAGCTGGAAAATAAGTTATTGCACATAAGTTAGAATCCACGTTTCCACGGGAGCATTTACAAATTTATTTAGCTCGGCATTTATACGGTTCTGTTCTGTACTTTCTTTTACGCGTTCAGCTCGTTGAAACTTTAAATATATGTATGTATATGATTTTCGTTTATAAGAAATATATATTATATACATATATAAATTACGTCAGAATGATTCCATTTTAGTTGCAAACAATATGGACTTTAAAATAAAAAAACAGTAAGAATTCTCTGTTATATAGACAATGTTACTCACGTTTCAAGTTTCATATATTTTTTAATAATGAACTAATAAGTTCTAACATTCACTGATACATACTACATACATATGTATGTATGTGAACATATGCAAAAAATTAAACTAATATAAAAAAATAAATAAAAAAAAATACTTACGATAGTTCCGAAACTTAATTCCACCTATTTTTCTTATTACATACATATCACCTTATATAAACGTACTCAACTAAAATGTATTTTAATTATTATGCAATCAGTTCCTTCGACCGCTACGCTAAGGTTATGTTAGTTTTATTAGAACTACTTATTGGCCAATTAAGAACTTCATTTTAAAACAATTTTCATTCGATCAAAGTATTTTGGCTAGATTTACTCAACATTATTTTACCAATTATTATATACTTACACAATTGCCCCAATATTGGAAGCAAATTTTTATCAGCTTTAGCGGCAACACGTAACGCGAACATTTTTCGACCAACTGACGGAGGTATATAGAAGCATTACCTTGTCGTTGCACATTGAATACATAATTCATGGTTGCATTTTGCGGGTTTCGATATGTACAGCGCTGCTAAAGCAATATATCGATTCAGCAGTCTGATATCGGCCACAGGCATTCTCGAGTAGGGCTGCTTGATAAATACCGTCGAATTTTTAAGGTGAATGTGCTCTTTTTTTCAAGAGGAATAAGAGCAATTGAAAATATGCATATATTAACAGGATATTTATATGTTTATGTATATATTGATACATATACATATTTATATTTATAACTTTAAAAACTTGATCTGAATATCGATTACAAACGTCATTTTTTGTAAATGGGGTAAGATACAAGAAACGCGCCAATCAAACTAACTATGAGCTTGGAAATGTTGTTACATACATATGTACATATATGTACATTTGTAGATACATATGAATGCATGCACATACATCATACACTACTTAATGGATCGGTACTTTTAAAATGCTAAATCATTTCTTTTTGTGTGATCTAATAGCAAGATGACTTTTCATAGAACTTCGCCTTAAAAATTTATCAGGTCCATTACTGACATCGCAAATGACATTAATTGGAATCAAGACCTATTTCAGTTAATTTATCCGCATATGTATGTATGTATGTACCAGTGTTGCCAATTTTTGTTGAGCAAAAAAAGCTGTTTTTAGTGGGAACATTCTTTAAAAAAAACTGAAATTTTGGGGGAAAAATCTGACAAAAAAGCTGAATTTTTTTTGCCTTATTTTAAGTTTTTTTTACGAATAGTCTAGTTTTTCGTCTTATTCGTTACAATTATTATATATATATCGCATTCTTCCATAGTGCCAATCATATTAAATAAATTACGCAGTACGAGTTTATTTTGTATTTTTATTTTTTTTTAACTCATCCGTTTTCGTTAACTCATCCCATTTCAAAATTATTGATAAACAAGTAAGAAAGCTGTAGTCGAGACTGCTCGACTACGAAATCCCCTGAACCCTGCAAAAGTAGTGATACTCTTCTTCTTTACGCACTTAGATGCGCGCGCTCTGCTAACTGCGCAGTTGCTGCCGTGGCTTGGGGGTGGGTTGGGCTGAACTTTGGACACTTATAACTCCATTTCTATAGACGATCTTCATGAAATTTTCAGAGTAGATTAAGAGTATCAATATCTATCTATGTGCCAAATTGCAAGTCTCTAGTATTTGAAATGCCTTTTTTTCAAATTGGGGGCGGAGGGGGCGTGGCATCCAAAATCTAAAAACCACAAAATCTGCGTATCCATAATATCTATCTAAATATATAAAGTTGAAGTCTCTAGCTAAAACGGTGTAGATGTTATACCAAAAAAAACCTGAAAAATGGAAACGAATTTTCGATTTTTTATCGATAATTTGGAAATGGGACGAGTTATCGAAAAAAACAAAATAAACTCGTACTGCGTAGCTAACATACGAGTGTTCATGTGAAATTTCAGCTCTCTAGCTTTTGTAGTTTCCGAAATCTCGACGTTCATACGGACGGACGGACTGCTGATCAAGAATATATATACTTTATAGGGTCTGCGACGTCTCCTTCTGCCTGTTACATACATTTTCACAAAACCATTATACCCTGAATTCCCATTTTCAATGGGTTCAGGGTATAAAAAAATTGAAAATTTGTTTATGTTACGTTTTTTGAGCATAACTTCTACACCGTTTCAGCTAGAGACTTCAAATTTGTATATTTAGATGCATATTATGGATACGCAGATTGTTACGCCCCTTCGCCCCAATTCGAAAAAAAAAACGCATCTAGAAATGGAGTTATAAGCGTCCAAAATATAGACCAACCCACCTTGGCCATAACTGTGCGGTTAGCAGAGGTTTTTTTTTTTTTTTTTTTTTTTTTTTTTTTTTGGCAACTTGTAGTCACGACAGCATCCTTCTTAATGTGTATACGTTGATTCGTCAATCAGAATGGTATATTTAGTTTCGCCAATATCGAAAGCAAGGTTATACAAAAACCGTTTCTAATAATGATTAAACATTTTGTTTTCTGAAACTTCACAGAATTCCCAAATCTATTACTAAAATATTTCAAGCACAAATTGGTTATGTGTTCAACTGGCAGCTATACTATATTTGCAATGACTGCAATATACAAATCTGTTCTCGTCTTATCATTTAAGTCATCGCAGCCAGTATTTTTATTTATACTGAACTATTTGGTTTTAATTCTACTACAATGAACAACACTTCGTTGTACATAAGCTCTCTAAAATATGTTAAATTGCTAAGCTGTTTTGGAATTTTTCCCGCAATTGGGTTTTCAAAAAAGCCAGATTTGACGGGAAAAAATCTGATTTGGCAACACTGGTATGTACATACATACATACACCCGAACATGGAATTGTAGGTATATACATACATATATACACAAGCATTCATGCACATGTGTATGTACATATGTAAGTGACTAACACTGAAATGCTGCAGTTGAAGTATTCTTAGATCCTCATTATGACAAATAGTGCCGTCTCGCTTTAACCTCAATGATTTCCTACCTTCAAATAAAGAACATTTCCAATAAAATTAGCAAAGATCCACGTGTTTACAGAATTTGTAAACTTTGTTTTGCAGGCGGAAATGCAGAAACAAAGACGCTTTTGGCAAAATGTACCCAATAAGAGTGAAAGAAATATACTAACTCTGCCAGTCGATTTTTAAATGTCATCAAAACTAAATAATACTACATGAACACACATATACATATATAAACGAATAGCTTGTATTTTGGAATCATTTAATTGATATTTCTTCAATATATCATTACACTTTTCCAGTATCAGATCGATGGATGAACCTTTCCAGACGTTTTTATTTATCCAAAGCAGTATTATTTTTGATGGCGATAACGCATTCTTCGCTGCACGCACTTAGCACAGTGCACAAAAGATCTTTGCCGCTTTCGAGATCGTTGCGCAAAGAGACACCTAATGGACCGTCGGGAACTTTCAGATCCTCACGCAAGACACCAGCTTCGTTCATTAGAGTTAGGTAGCCATCATCGCTAATATAATTGAGCTGGAAGTCCTCGCGCTTTACATTCGGCACATCCATATTGTGGGTGGAGGGACATATATCCTCGTACTTTTTCTGTGTAAATATATCGATACCAACAAGATGGACTTTGGCGTGGCCATGCTTGCCTGTCTTGGAGGTAGACATATCCACTATCTTGCAAGGGCGTCCTTTAAGCATCACATATCCATTTTTACGCAGTGCTGAACATTGCATGGGGAAAGTTAGGGATGCTCCCGACCTATTTTCCTCTATTTCCCCTGACATTTTAAAAAAAATTTTATTGTTGAAAACTTTACACGCGGCACGCTGTAAAGAAAAGGGAACTGAGTAGTGGTCACACTATAGAGATGACAAAATCCACGCAATGCTGCTTTTTCCAAAATATCGATCTATCGAGGCGTTGCATTGGGTTGAATTACGATTTTATACAATTGTTCAGCACTCAATGTCATTACTGACATCTTGAAAATGGTTGTAATTTTTCATTGATCGACAAATGGTAATGATAAATTATATATCGATAATTTAATGTACCCGACATCTTGCACAAAGCATGGTTGCATTATAGTATATTGGTGTCTGTTTGTTTAATATAAATGTGTGTGTGTATAAGTGTTGTACGGCTACATCAAAAAGCGTACATTTCGCACAAAAAAAAAAGAAAAACAAATATTGATTGTTTCTTTCTTGTACTTATCATAATTATTATTATTTTCTGAATAAATGCATATTCGTGTTCATCCTATATGCATATATAAATAAAAAGAAGAGTTGTGAAAATTTCATTTATGAATTTGTAAGACTACAGATGTATGTATACGTGCAGTGTGTATATATGCAAGAGTTTTGCGTATATCCCTTTTAATATAAACATAAAACAATGTTACATGCGTAAGTGTATATTTTAATAAATTAGCAAATATAAAAAAGAAACAATTAACTGCAGATGCTAAGTGCGCATGAATGATGGCATACATACATACACACACATACACACATACACACACACCCACACACACGCTGTTATATGTATATACATATTTATGTGCATGTTTGTACGTATTTCTACATCCATCAGGGATACTTTACTTTGCCTATTGAAGACATACAAATTAAGATTTCTTAAGATTATGGACAAAACTGATTTTATTACGAAAATAATATGAATTGATAAAAAGGCTGCAAAAAAGAATTAGCTTATCAATAAATTTCATTGTATACATACTATATCGCATACACATAAATATTTATGTATATTAAAATGAACGGTGGGCGGTGGCTTGTTAGGCCAAATCGCCGCATTTATGGGACTCGGTACTTGGTACTTTCGGTACTTTACATCATACGGTACACATAATAAAGCAAAGTATAAAATATAAATTTACTCTTAATAAATCAATTACTGGTTGGATACAGATATGTGCTCGTTATGCGAAATGTTCGTTATCTGAGGCGTTCGTTCTTATGTTTATTTTACACCCTCACTCACAGAAAACTATGTTTTGAACAGTTGTATATACTAAAATAAACTGCTTGATTTATCTGCATATACATTTGATATTATCCTATTAGTCAAACATTATAAAACTAATTGTGCATATGGTTTTGCATAATAATTCCGCTTTCCGTATATACATATGTTTAGAATCAGAAATATACAATTATATATACAATACTTATTTATTTCCTTGTTTAGTTCCTGATAAGGAGGAATAATGTAGCTGCTCTTTGCCTGCAACTGGAAGTAGGATACAAACAGAAGGAAAACGAGCTCTAAATGAATTGAATCTTTCGATTAAATAGCTATGGATAGAAAAGAGCTATAACAATAACAATAACAATAGTTCCACGAGGGAAATCGAAAACCGAAGCAGCCAAAATATAAAAATTGGACAGAATTTGAAAAGGATTACGACTCCTATTAATAATAATAATTAAAAAAAAAACAATAAAAAAAATAGATATATATATATATATATATATATATATATATATATATATATATATATATATATATATATACATTGGATCTAATCGCCATTTTGGCGATTAGCGTGTAATTGGAGGAAATGAAGATTCAAATTTGTTGTTTAGTAACAATATTAATTTTTGGAGTATCATCAGCGTCCCCATCATCATTAGCATCATCATTAGCGTCATCATCATTAGACAATGAATTGCCCTCATGGAGTCAACTAGAAGAGAGAATAAAACGAAGTGCGTCCGCCCTAAAGATTAATCTAACGGAAATTGATTTGAACTTTGGGTACTTGAACAGAAGCAGCGGCACCAGCAGCAGCAATGTAATCACAAATGTGGCCAAATTTGATACGACGCTAAACCACTTATTAGTGGACACAATAACGGGTCGCGTTTTTGTTGGTGGCGTTAATCGCTTGTACCAGCTGTCACCGGACTTGGAGTTGCACGAAACAGTGAAGACGGGTCCGCAAAATGATTCAGTGGAATGCACAATACTCGACTGTCCATTAAATGCGGTTCGAAAGCCAACCGATAATTATAATAAGGTCCTATTGATAGATCGTGCCACATCTCGCTTGATTGCGTGTGGATCACTGTTCCAAGGTACGTGTACGGTACGCAATCTTCAAAATGTTAGCATAGTTGAGCATGAAGTGCCCGACGCCGTTGTCTCCAATGACGCCAATTCGTCGACGGTTGCCTTTATTGCTCCCGGACCGCCACAGCATCCGGTGACAAATGTTATGTACGTTGGCGTTACGTATACCAATAACTCCCCATATCGTAGCGAGATACCAGCTGTAGCGTCACGCTCGTTGGAGAAATCAAAAATGTTTCAAATTGCCTCTTCGGCGGTAACGACCGGCACGCGCACCTTTATCAATTCGTATGCCCGAGAAACCTATTTGGTCAACTACGTCTACGGCTTTAGCTCGGAGCGCTTTTCTTATTTCCTCACCACTCAACTCAAGCACAGTCACCATTCGTCCCCGAAGGAGTATATAACGAAATTGGTGCGAATATGTCAGGAGGACTCGAACTACTATTCGTACACTGAAATTCCTGTTGAATGCATTAGTGAAGCTCAGGGCGGCATTAAGTTCAATTTGGTTCAGGCTGGGTTCTTGGGAAAACCAAGTCTGGACCTAGCCCAAAGCCTGGGTATATCGATCCAGGACGACGTCCTCTTCGCCGTCTTCTCGAAAGGCGAAAGCAATACTCCAACCAATAGCTCGGCCCTTTGTATATACTCGTTGAAGTCGATTCGTCGCAAATTTATGCAGAATATCAAGTTCTGCTTCAATGGAAATGGCATGCGAGGACTTGACTTCATATCCCCCAGCATGCCCTGCGTTTTAACGGTATGTATGTAAATATAAACACGCTATTTTTATATACATATATACACGAAATTCTAATTGTATATGTATATATATATATACCATATATATATATATATATATATAGATATTATTAGATAATAGATATATATATATATATATATACAATATATATATATAGATATATCTATAGATATATAGGATATATATATATCTATATATATATACTCTATATATACAATATATTATTATCTCAACTGATGTGGGTAGTGTATGCCTTATCAAGTGTTTAGTGTTGGTTGTACCAAATCTTATGAAATTTAAACTACAATGATTAAAATTAAATAATTGATATGATTAAAAAAATATTGATATATAACTTAATTGCAGAAACTGCAAACGATCGGTGAAGACTTTTGTGGATTAGATGTGAATTCGCCATTAGGCGGGGAACAGCCAATCACTGCGGTTCCGGTCGCAATGTTCAATACGCGTCTAACGTCTGTGGCGGCGACAAGCACCAGCGGCTACACAGTTGTATTTATTGGCACCGCCAATGGCTATATTAAGAAAGTAGTGGTTGAATCGTCGACTGTTGCTAACGAATATGCGAGTTTGGCCGTTGATGTTGGCTCTGCGATCAAACAGGATATGCAGTTCGACAATCAGAATCTGTACGTGTATGCGATGTCCGACCGTAAGGTGTCGAAGGTAAAGGTGTATGACTGTGCCGATTTTAAGACATGTGGCGAATGCTTGGGCGCCCGTGACCCCTATTGTGGCTGGTGCTCGTTAGAAAACAAGTGCAGTCCACGCTCCAATTGCCAGGACGATGCGAATGATCCATTGTATTGGGTCAGTTACAAAACGGGAAAGTGCACAACAATCACCAGTGTAGTGCCACATCAGTTGCAACGGACTACCGCACGTACCTTGGAGCTGATCATCGATCATTTGCCGCAACTGAAAGAGAATCTAATATGCGCCTTCACCACCGAGGACAAGGCGCTCTTTACAAATGCTACGAAGAAGCGAAACGGTGTTAATTGCACAACTCCGCGCACGGATATGTTGCCGCAAATTGAACAGGGCAAACATCATTTTACAGCGAAATTGTCTGTACGCACAAGGAATGGGCCAGATCTAGTCTCCACAGATTTCACGTTCTTTGACTGCAGCACGCATTCATCCTGTACGCGATGCGTATCGTCGGAGTTCCCCTGCGATTGGTGTGTGGAAGCTCACCGCTGCACGCACGATACAGCTGAGAACTGTCGCAATGATATTTTGGTTACTGGCGTCAGTCGAATAGGACCGAGCTATCGTTCTGGCCCTGGCTTTTGTCCAACCATCAATGCTACTGGCGATGGCAGTGAGGTTCTCGTCGCTGCTGGCACTAGTAAATCAATTAAAGTTAAAGTTCACATTATTGGCCAATTCATTGTGCAAACACGGTTCGTTTGCCAATTTAATATTGAAGGTCGTGTCACCAGTCTAAATGCCCAGTTGTTAGGAGACACTATCTATTGCGATAGCATGGAATTCCAATACACTTCACGATCGCCGAATTTGACTGCAACTTTTGCTGTTATCTGGGGCGGCTCAAAACCACTCGACAATCCCCATAATATTCATGGTAAGTCCAAATCTGTAAATTACGTGAAATTATTAAAATTACGTATGTGTCATATACGTGCCGCATACCAAGGAGCGCCTGTTATTGTACTCAGGGTTTTAGATTGGTAGTGTTGAATTATTTCTATATTTGATTTGCTGGCTGTTCCCCAAAGCTGCAACGCGTAGGTCCATTCTGGCTTTACAACGGCCTTAAATAGCCGTATTTTATTTTCAAGGCTTAACTGCGAGAGCGGTCCTAATAGCCAGTACATTTTTTTGGTTTTGATTTTTAGGAGCACTTTTTTTGCATTTGAAATACAGTCGAGTCACGATAATTCGTAATGGCAAGGGAACCGAATTTTTTACGAATTACAGAGGTTTGCGATTTACCGGGGTTTCCATTAAGCGGGGTGTAAAAAATCAAAATACGAATTGAAGGGGTTTTTATATTTCACGTCATTTCAACAATTTTAACTTATTAAAAATAAATAAAATACACATTCAATTCAATATTATGTATTTAAAAACAAAATTAAACAAAAACCAAATCATTAACGAAAAATTAAGATTTACTTAAAAACGTTGTAATTTTGTATTGTTTCATGTTCTCCATAATTTTGATATATTGTGTTTACATTGAAACATTATGCTATGAAAAAAAAAAAAAAAAAAAAAAAACGCTATGAGAACGTTTGCTTGACATTTTTACGAATCGTCTTCACGCTTCAAATAAAATGAACAAACTAATGTGCATAAATCCAATGGGAGAACAACGAAATTTCCCACAGGAAGCGACAAAAAGGCGCGATGCCTAAAGGTAGTAAAAATCAAGAATTACGATTTATAAGAGGTTACGAAACGAAATTACGAATTATAAGAGGTTTCGAAACGAATTATAAGAGACAAGATCATGGCCGAGTAGGCAGAAAAATTACGAATTAATGAGGGGACCAAAATGTATGGGATTTTTACGAATTAACGAAGTTTTTTCAAGGGACCAGCCGTTTCTTACGAAATATTGAGGTTTTCGATTTAGCGGGGTACGAATTATCGCCTGTATTAGAAAATGTAATTTTGTATAATTCCAAGTGAAAGTTCAGTATATATGTATGTATTCGTAAAACAGGCTGGGGCTTGACAAATCCGACCATTAAGTTTATGTATTCTTATTCATGTCCATATTACTGACCATCTTTTAGTCCGTATTAACGCTGCGATCTCTCAAACTATAAAGCTATAGAGGTGAAATTTAAGGTACATAAATCAATCGAAGTTAATCATTTCCTTTCAATTACTCGACGCTTTGCCTTATCGATATAAAACAATAATTGGATTTTGTTTTATAGGTGCAAACACGAGTCAGAGCAGTTTTGCTTGATTAATCGTGAAGCAGCAAATGCATGCAAATGTCTCAGTGAATACTAATAATTCATATTTGGCTGTTTTTCATTCGCAGTTGTGATATATCGGTGTCGGGATATGGCTGACAGTTGTGGGATATGCTTGGCACTGGCTGAGAAATATAATTGCGGATGGTGCTCATCGACAAACACTTGCGAAGTGGTTGAGCAATGCAACAAGAATAATGAGGGCAAAACGGATTGGTTAAATCGCAGTGAGATTTGTCCAAATCCAGAGATACACTCCTTTGACCCAAAAACTGGGCCCTGGGAGGGAGGAACCAATATAACAATCAAGGGTATAAATCTTGGCAAGAACTATAATGATATATACTCGGGCGTACGAATTGCAGGCATCAATTGTATGCCATTTCAACAGTTCTACATTGATACAAAGCAAATTGTCTGTACTGTGGATAGTCCGGGTGAGCAGATGTATCGAAATGGACGAATTGTGGTTCAAATCGGAGACTATCGTGGCGAATCAAAGGAAGATTATGAATTTGTTGATCCGAAAATATCGAACTTCTATCCACGCTTCGGTCCCACATCCGGGGGTACACAGATACGGATTATTGGAAAGCATCTTAATGCCGGTTCACGCATACAGGCCTATATTAATGATCATTTGCCATGCAAAATCATAAGTACAGACTCATCACAAGCCATATGTCGGACTTCACCATCTCCGGGCATTATCGAGGGTCGCCTTAAAATGTCATTTGACAACGGGCCGCGGGAGTTTAATGATTATAATTTCAAATATGTACTAGACCCAACAATTGAGCACGTTAGTTCGGGGCCGAGTGCACAGATTAAAATACCGAAAGGCATACCAGCGGGCGGAATACGAATCGTTGTTACTGGCACGCAATTTACCAGCATTCAAGCGCCAAGTATTTACGTTTTGTACAATGGTCAGATGTATGTTAGCCCATGTCGTGTGCATAGTGATACGGAAATGAAATGTCCTTCACCTATTATTGAGGCAGACAGCCAGACATTGGACCCGGATAATCCAGCCTTACTCGAATACGGATTTCTCATGGACAACGTACTCAAAGTGCAAAATTTATCGAAAAAGCACAATAATCATTTCGAGCTATATCCGAATCCGGAATATTTTGCATTCGAAGAGCGTGTGAAATATTTCAAAAGTGAGTATCTCACCATAAATGGTCGCAATTTAGATCGAGCTTGTAAAGAGACGGATGTTGAGGTGAAAATTGGTAATGGCTACTGCAATATCACATCATTGTCACGGCAACAGTTGACATGCCGGCCACCGACTGAGTCCTCAGCTGCCAGTAACACTCCCAGTGGTCCGGAAGTCATCGTACGTATTGGTTCATCCTTGGAGTATCGAATCGGCATCTTGAGCTATGAATCATCAAATCTTATTATGGATTGGGGCGATAATGTTGTGTTTGTTGTCATCGCCGGCTGCGTAATATTTCTATTGATATTTGTTGCCCTGCTTGTGGCATATCGAAAGAAGACTTCTGAATCGAATCGTGTTCTCCGCAATATGCAAGAGCAAATGGATATACTGGAATTGCGTGTAGCAGCTGAATGTAAAGAGGCATTTGCTGAACTCCAAACGGAAATGACAGATTTAACTGGGGATTTGACTTCAGGTGGTATACCCTTTTTGGATTATCGTTCATATGCAATGAAAATCTTATTTCCCAATCATGAAGATCACATAGTCTTGCAGTGGGAGAAACCAGAGTTACTGCGCAAAGAGAAAGGGTTACGTCTATTCGCTCAACTCATTATGAATAAAACATTTCTATTGCTGTTTATACGAACCTTGGAGTCGAATCGGTATTTCTCAATGCGTGAACGTGTTAATGTCGCCTCATTGATAATGGTAACACTGCAATCAAAGTTGGAATATTGTACCGATATTTTGAAGACCCTATTATCTGATCTAATTGAGAAATGTATTGACGGAAAAAGTCATCCAAAACTATTGCTTAGGCGTACGGAAAGTGTCGCTGAGAAAATGCTAAGTGCTTGGTTTACGTTTCTGCTTTATAAATTTTTAAAGGAATGTGCCGGGGAACCGCTATATATGCTCTTTCGTGCTGTCAAAGGTCAAGTGGACAAGGGCCCCGTCGATGCGTGTACCCACGAGGCTCGTTACTCTTTGAGCGAAGAGAAGCTTATACGCCAGTCAATTGACTTTCGAGCGATGACTGTTAATGCAAGCATTATACAGCAGCCAATATTTTGCAATAATTTAGACATGTTGCCCTCTCACACAGAGAACGTATCGGTTAAGGTTCTCGACTGCGATACAATCGGTCAAGTGAAAGAGAAATGTTTGGAGACAATATATAGAAATATTCCTTCTAGCCAAAGGCCGCGGAAAGACGACTTAGATTTAGGTATGTTGCATGATTTGTAAATTTCTCGAGTTGTTTACCTAGTAATTTTGCACTTCTTTTAGAATGGCGAACTGGAGCAACGGGTCGTGTTATCCTATATGATGAAGATGCCACGTCAAAAACTGAAAGTGAATGGAAAAAACTAAATACATTGCACCATTACAATGTGCCAGACGGTGCTGGTTTGAGCTTAGTTCCGAAACAAAGTTCCATCTATAATTTTAGTATATTATCTGACAAAAACGAGAAGTCTCATAAGTAAGTAAAAAATAAGTAAGAAGGCTTTAGTCGAGACGGCTCGACTACGAGATATCCTGAACCCTGCAAAGAAGCTAAGACTCTTCTTCTTTACGAACATATGAGCGCGAGCTCTGCTATCCGCGCAGTTGCTGTCATGGCTTCGGGGTGGGTTAATCTATACTTTAAACGCTTATAACTCCATTTCTAGATGAACGATCTTCATAAAATTTTCTGAATATATTAATAGCATCCAAATGTGTCTATTTGCTAAATTGCAAGTCTGTAGTATTTTAAATGCGTATTTTTCAAATTGATGATGATGAAACGAATTTTCGATTTTTGATCGATAATTTGGATATAGAATGAGTTATCGAAAAATGAAATAAACTCGTACTGCGTAACAACAAACGAGCATTCATGTGAAATTTCAGCTCTCTAGCTTTTGTAGTTTCCGATATCTCGACGTTCATACGGACGAACAGACGGTGCTGATCAAGAATATATATAGTTTATGGGGTCTGCGACGTCTCCGTCTGCCTGTTACATAAATTTTTACAAAACCGTTATACATACGCAAAAAAAAAAAAAAAAAAAAAAAAAAACAAATAAGAACGTTGCAGTTAGGCGCAACTAACTGCGAAATACTTTGTTCCCATAGGTGCATCTTCTTTATTTAATAAACATTTAATTAACGAAATATTTCGGCAATTAGAAAACGTACATGGCAAGCAAACACACAATTTTCTATGTATGCATACAAAAGTTTGCATGCCAGAATATTCTAATTGTGACTGAATTGGGAATCTTTCGATCGTTACTTTAGTTTTGTTAAAAGGCGCTCTAGCAGTGCCTTATTTGGTTTTAGTTAGCAGAGCGCAGGCCAAGGCAGTTGCGTTGGTGGTAAGTGCTATGCAAGCTATACTTAGATGCGTGGGTTCGCATCCCGCAGAAAACTTTTTTCAAAAATTATTATTTTTAATTTTTTTTATATTTGTATATTTATTATAAAATGCTTGCTGCCAATTGATAATAATTTATAAACATACGCATATGAATTGTGCATTTAAGCACTAGAAACTGCTTTTCCGATTTGCCACGCTGCCGTGGGCAAGCAATTTTTCGATGCATACATATGTATGTATGTATATGTATGTATGTGTATACAGATGTTTGTACGTGTATTACACATCCAAGTGTGTATACATACATATTCATAGAATTGCGATTGAATTGTAAGTCTTGTCACAAGCTGCTATAGCAGTGAACTTATTTAGGTTTAGCTAACGATTACGTTATTTTCAAAAGACCTGGGTTCGAATCCCGCTGGAAACTTTTTGTTTATTAATCGAAAACTTATACATTTTATTTTTTAAGTTAATTAATATTTGTATATTTATGTTAAAATGCTTTTTGCCATCTTAGCAATTGCTACTTAGCTATTTATATGCAATTCATGCAATTGGCCACAACAAACTTCTTTGCCGATTTGCCACGCCCCCCGTGGGCGTAGACGCATAATTTTTGGCCAGTTCTTAGAAAGAGCCGAGGTTAACATGACTGAAAAATTTGGATGCTTACACTCTAAAAATGCGAAAATAACAGGGTATTTTTCGATATGCCACGCCCCCAAAGAGGCTGAAAAATTATTTTTGGGTGATCGATAGAGGAGGACATTAGTAACTGAACCATCAACCATCACTTTTGCTGTTTGCCACACCCCCTGTGGGCGTAGATATATCTACCATAGCTTATTGATCTTGGGTTGTGAATCCGAGTATACATGCAAAATTTTAAGTCTCTAGTGTCAATAGTGTTCAAAATATAGCACAATTTGAAAAATCACTATATATTCAGGTCCGATTTGCCACGCCCCCAATGGACGTAGACATATAACTTTATAACTTTTTGATCGATCTTCTTAGAATCATAACATTAACTCACATGCAAAATTTCAGCGTTCTAGCTTTACCGGTGTAGAAGATACGTTTTTCCCGATTTGCCACGCCCCCAATGGGCGTAGATATATCCACCATAGCTTTTTGAACTTGGGTTGTCACCCCGAGTATACATTCCAAATTGCAACTCTCTAGCTCATCATCGAGTATGATAACTTGCCTATGGGCGGAAGAGTTTTCCGATTTGCCACGTCCCTAGTGGCGGATCGGGAAAATTTGTACACTTTATAATTCGGGAGCATATATGAGTATATGTTTAAAATTTCAAGTCTCTAGCTCTAATTCTGCCGAAAAATATTGCGTTCATACGGACAGACGGACGGACAGCAAGATGGACATTGCACAAACCCAATATACTTTCTTCCCTTTGGGAACAAAGTATAAAAAAAAATTCGATAGTTTCTGTTGGGGTTACCGATTGTAGAATTCTCATGCTGCCATATATTTTCCAATTTGCCACGCCCCCAATTGGTATATACACATTATGTTTATGCAAATCAATAAAGTAAATACAGTTTTCCCGATTTGCTACGAAAGATAGATAATGAATTATGGACGATAAGTGAAATGTGAAATAATGAAAAAAGATAATTTGTATGAGCATTTAATTTATATGTATGTCAGTCTAGAAATGTATAGGAGCATTATGGGATGTAAGTAATGGTTTTTAATGGGAACTATCTCGTATACGGAGGGATTCAAAAAGTAGATAATGAGAATGTGTAATATAATTATGGTGACCCAATGCACTATGGGCGCAAATGCCGATTTAGCGGCTTAAACTCCAAACTTGAAATTTTGCAAATATGCTTAGATTATTTTTTTTTTTTTGAATTTTGGATTTTCATTCTTAAAGCGTTCAATATGTCTGTTACTTTTGGCCAGCTGCTTTTTGACATGGAAAGCGATATTCTGTATTTTCTTTTAATCTCAATTTCAGAGCTCTTAAATAAATGTTGTTTAGTAATTTTTCGGCACAGCTAATCAAAAGTGGTGCTAGCACAGCGTGTTTTTCCCAGCCCCACTTCCAGCAAATTGCCACGACGGATATAGAATATTATGAGTTGTTAACTTATTTGAAATTAAAGTACAATACGCATTTACACTTTACGTAATCTGGCGTAATCTTATTATCGTAAACGAAAAACAATTAAACGTGGTAAGCTATTTTTGACAACACTACTTAGCGTAGCATCAGCTAACTTTAGAGGGCTGCCAAAAGGCAGAACTTTATGCCGCTAAATCGGCATTTGCGCCCAATGTGCAATGGAGAATAGATTATTTGATATTTGACTTATATGGCATGGCATAGAAGAAGAGCATTACTGTTAGTTAATGTGAAGGGATGAAGAAATTGATAAAAATAATGCAACGAATTGCATTATGGAGACAGGGTTGCTCGAAATTAATGATTTCTTTTCATTATTTTATGTTATTTTATTCGTTTAGATATGAAACATTGAATATATCAAAGTACACCTCCTCCTCACCGACATTCAGCCGTGCCGGCAGCCCCTTGAACAATGATATGCATGATAATGGTATCAAGTATTGGCATTTGGTTAAGCATCATGATAGTGATATACAAAAGGAAGGCGAACGTGTTAATAAATTGGTCTCGGAAATTTATTTAACTCGCCTGCTGGCCACAAAGGGTACATTGCAGAAGTTTGTCGATGATCTATTTGAGACAATATTCAGTACAGCTCATCGTGGCTCTGCCTTGCCGTTGGCAATTAAATATATGTTTGATTTTTTGGATGATCAGGCCCTATTGCACGGAATCACAGATCCTGAGGTGGTTCATACATGGAAAAGCAACAGTTTGCCCTTGCGGTAAGTATTATATTTATATGGCAATAGCATTTGAATACACATATATCTTACTAATCTAATTTTCTACAGTTTTTGGGTAAACTTAATAAAAAATCCTAATTTTGTATTTGATATACACAAGTCGAATATTGTGGACTCCTGTCTGTCAGTTGTAGCTCAAACATTTATGGATTCTTGCTCAACATCGGATCATCGTTTGGGTGAGATATATATATATATATATATAATTTAATTCTATTCTCCATTACCCTAATATTAATAGGCAAAGACTCACCAAGTTCAAAGCTGTTATATGCTAAAGATATACCGGAGTATCGGAAATGGGTTGATCGATATTACAGAGATATTCGGGATATGCCTTCGATATCTGATCAGGACATGAATGCAATGCTTGCTGAAGAATCTAGGGTAAGACAACTAAACGCTTAATTACAGTTATGAATATTATGTTTGGAACCGATTAAAAACGGTAATTCAAATTGTTTGATATAAATAGAGGCAATATTCGGTAGCAAAGTAGTCTCCATCAAATATATGATCAGGACCGAATTGTGACGATGTAGCCACTTTTATCTAAAAATTATATTATATTTATTATTCTGCCTGTTATAATAATTTATATACAACATTTTCTGATTTCCCATTTTCAATGGGTTTTATGCATAAAACGCTTAGAATGTCTTAATAAAACCTTTTCGCAAGGCTTAGGATATCTCATAGTCTTGACTAAGGCATTCATACTGCTAAATGCAGGGTCTAAAACAGTTGAATGAATATAATTGTATTTAAACAAATTTTTTTTTTTAGCTTCACACGACTGAATTCAATACAAATTGTGCTTTACATGAGCTCTACACATACGCTGTTAAGTATAATGAACAACTGACAGTAACATTGGAGGAGGATGAATTTTCACAAAAACAAAGACTGGCATTCAAATTGGAGCAAGTTCATAATATAATGTCAGCTGAATAATCATCGTCGTCGTAATCGTCGTCAACACTCTCTCAATTCTCAGCAGAAACAGAAACAGAAACCCAAGATTTTAATCATCATAAACAGTATGAAAAGTGCTTATCTGTGTATTATTTAAATTATGCATATAAAAAGGGGAATCTTTTTCATTACATTACGTATATATATATATATATAAACATACCACCTATTGGAAAAATGTTATATATATATAAATTGGGTGTATATGTGTGTTGCATGTTGTGTAATGTATGTGCGTGTGTAAGAAAGAATTCGTTTATTTAAGTGAGAAATAATCAATTTTTAATAATGCATGTGAGATGAAGCCATAAATCTTTTATAGCTGTTATAGGTGCAACTGCCATATAACTTAGTACATTCAAATATAACGGCATTCCGTACTGAGTCGAAAAATTACGAACTGTCAAATTGAAATAGAAAACAACTTATTATTGCTCATTTATACATATATTTGTATATATGTACATGTGTATGTATAATGTGTGTACTATTCTATATGTCGGTTAATGTGTAAGAAACGATATTCAATATAATATATATTAAAATATTGCAAAATGCAAAATCGACTGATTTTAATATACATTACTAACTTATTGATAAAAAAAATAATATAATAAAAAAAAAAATAAAAAATATATATATATATATATATATATATATCGCATCGTAACTACGAATGTCACGTGTAAAACAGACAGACAAACACTTTTGTTTGTGAATTAGTTCTTCTATAAAAAAAGAGAATACTATGTTACCTGGTTGTCCCTGCGAAAACTTAACATAACAAAAACTATAACAAAATATTCTAGAAGCAACCAATTTAAGCAAATTCTCATTGTGAAATAAAAAGATATTTGAATCCAATCCACGATATTGCTTGGATTGAATAATCTATACATAATATGTATGTATTATATAAATTATTTTTATTATGTTTCAAGCTCATTTTGTATTCATTTCACATAGTTTATATATACATGTATGTAAATTATTTATTTTTACATTCAAATATATATATATATATATATCATGTTGCTCGCAAATAGTGCAATGGAATAAATTATATTTTTAGTAAATCACAGAAATTTTGTTTTGATTTTATTTAGTTATTATTTTGCTTTACCAACGTATTAATATGAGGAGAATGCGTAATTTACCTTCCATTATATACAACGAGCGGTAAATTTAGCTTAATGTGTGCGCTGTTCTTTTAGGCATTTATAAAATTAAGTTCATCTGGTAAATTTGTTATATCAGTAACACCTATATAATAGATATGTGTATACATATATTGTGTGTATAAAAACATAAAATAAACTTGAAAAAAAAAACTAACAATGCCAAATAAGAAGTGTTGCAATCGGTTACGACCGATTCTTAAATACTCGTTCACGGTTCAAAAATGATTTTTTCAATGGATGAAACAATATCGGACTACCTTTAGAGTTCGTGAATGAGTATTAAAAAAAAAAAAATACTCCATTGGTTATATAAAATCGATAGTATACAAATCACTTAAGTATAAAATAAATGTGTATGTATGTATGTGAAATTAAGCGTATATATCTATTTGAGAGAAAAGAAAAAAAAAAATTGAAAACAGATCCATTAATTAATATTTTTTTTCCGTTTCCACAATTTAGAAATTGCGAACTTTGTCTAAAAATAAAAGAAACTCAATAATAACAATAATAACTTACTAGATTTATATAGTATTAAACCCACCAATAACTGAAACACATTAGCTTCATATGTGTACGTACGATATGTATGTATATGTAATGATTGTTTTCTTTATTTTGTGGCTTTCGTTTTTGTAGCTACTGCTGCTTTTGAATGATCGAAGACTGAATACCCTACACAGAGAGCAGTCATCACAGCCTATTAATGCGTGTGTATGTGTATATAAACACGTTATAAATCAATTCAATCAAACACGCAAATAGTATAAAAGAGAACTATGTATCTGTGTAGTTCACCCCCAAATATGTGTCTGTGTGTGCTTACTATATACCACCGATACAGGAATAATTGTATCAGCTACCGACTAACGCCAAACAAAATCTCGTGTAATATGTGAATTCTAAAAATATAGATATGTTCAAAGACCCGACTCAAACTCAAATAAAGAATGTTGCAAACGGTGTCACTGACTGCGCAATACTCGTTCGCGATTCACAGTATCTGGAAAGTGTCAGAATATCAATTAGTCTAAAGTAGAGCATTTGAATATTTGATTATTTCCGATGAGTTCGCAGCTAACTTGCAGCATTTCATTGATTCAATTTGATCAGACGAGAAAGGCGGATATGTTCATGCTCAAACATTCAAAGTGTCCAGCTTCAACGGCTCTTTCCCTTCCTACTGACGAGTCCTCGTGAACGCGCATTTCCACCGTTTGCTCACTATACGCATACAAGTTAGAATAAGCGAGTTTTCCTAGAGCGCACAGCAACCGGACTCTGTAAACCAAAATAAAAGCATACATTAAGCAAAAGTTCTCCATGAACAACTATGTATGCAGTGTACCCGATTCATGTCGGGGCTTTAAGTATTCTGAACTCAAGGTATGGGCAACAGTTGCACAGAGCAGTGCGGAGGCATTTCGCATTGCCATACGAATGCTGCTTGATTAATAATAGTAAAGTGTATTATTCAAGTTCAACTGAATAATAAAGAGAAAACTATCAAAACTTAGTTATGTAATAAAATGTGTAAAATAACAAATGTCAAAGAAAATTCAGTTTAAGTCGGATTGTACATATGTACATATGTAACTATTCAGATTCGACACTTTTTATTCATACGCATATGTTTGTTCGGTTTGGTTAATGTTCTTTTATGGTTGTCAATTAACATATGTATATGTATGTATTGATGGCCAAAAGGCTTTTACCAAAAAATATATTGTGGTTGTGCGTAAAAATACATGATATCAAGTATAATAAATAGTCCATAAAACGATGTACATCTGTGTCTAACTAATCTCGAAAAGCAGAAGAAGAATAAGAATATAAAGAAACAATAAATGAATTAATAATAATAAAGCTTCCGCAATTCTTAACATATCTTTTAGTTATCGCAAGTAAAAACAACAAAAACATTCAGCAATTTAAAAAAAATTAAATATTTTAAAATGAAAATTGAAAACTAAAAATGAAACTTTTGTGTTGTTCCATTTGCTTTATACCTATATTTATATCATTATATAAATATGCTATAAAAATCATATGTCGACTGATTGTTCAGTCTCCCATAAAACATTTATCTGAATAACGTATTGTATTATTGTATTTTCATCTATGTGTGTGTATGTATGTATGTACGTGTAAATTTCCAAATAAATACGAATACAATTTGTGAATTACTTTGAATTTGAATTTAAATTTCGGGTATTGCCGCGTAATGGATACTCTACTATTCGCACAACATGAAGAGGTAGACGTGACAACAAATATATGTATATATATACTGGATAAAACGCACTAATGTAATAGCAATAGAACAAAAATGATATTTGTAAATGCATCAGATATAAACAAAGCTTGACAAGAATATATTTTTAATTACACATTATTTATCTCTTTTTGCAAACGTTGCTAGCTAATATGGTAAATTAATCAGTGCTCATTTTTGATTACTCTTTAGTCACAAAGTGAAATGAGTATATTGGGTTTGTACAATATCCGAATGCAATATGTTTGCTATTGAAGCTAGAGACTTGAAAGTTGGGAGTTGTTTAATCTCGAATTATAAAGGATAACACGTCCGCTAGGGGCGTGGCAAATCAGAAAATGTATTTTCCGGTTACCAGAAATCATATTACTTAATGAGCTAGAGAGTTTCAATTTGAAGGGTATACACGCGTTGACTACCCAAAATCAAAGAGATATCGCGGACATATCTATGCCCATATTATATGTCTACGCCCACTATAGGTGTGGCAAATCGGATTTGAATATAAAGCATGGGTCGCAAATAACAGTTATCCGACTCACTTCTCTCATTCTTTTCAGAAAGATACAGCAAAGAAGTAAGATCGTTACAGTTAGGCGCAACTAACTGCGAGAGACTCCGTTCTCGTAGGTGCCGATTATTTATTCAATAAACATTTAATAAACAAAATATTTCGCAATAAGCAAACGTACATGGCAAGCAACAAACGTTTTGCCTATATACACTATACGAGTTACACACTGCGTGCGCGCAAAGGCTGCATGCTATAGTATTCTAAGAATTGCGATTGAATTGTGAGTTTGTAGCAGTGAACTTATTCAGAAAACGTATCCTCTACACCTTTAAAGCTAGAACGCTGAAATTGAAATGGCATGTGAGTTAATGTTATGATTCTATGAAGATCGACCAAAAAGTTATATGTCTACGCCCATTGAAGATATAGTGATTCTTCAAATTGTGCTATATTTTGAACACTATTGCCACTAGTGACTTGAAATTTGGCATGTATACTCAGGATGACAACCTAAGATCAATAAGCTATAAGTAGATATATCCACGCCCACATACATGTACATATCTCCTACAGTTTCAGAGCTAGAAGCTTCGAAATTGGAGGGTTCAGTTACTAATGACCAGTTCGGTGTGATCTGCCAAACCTTACGCAAGTGACATTCCTTATCTCTCCGACAATCAAAACAAAAACAAAATAAAGAGATCAATAAGTCTGGCTGGCGTCGCAATATCGCCAATACAGCGCAGAAAAACTCCAAAAACAGACACTGGTCAACGGCAGAGCAACAACAACTATTATCAACAGTTACAAGCGTTAAATGAGCAAACTGATAACGAAGAAGTAATCTGCAACAAAACCAAAATTCACGTTCCTCCTATTACGGTGCTTAAAGTTAGCGCTGAACAACTGCATGGTATTTGCAAATTGCTATATGTCACAAGCTACTATTCAACAAAATTTCTATCGGAGCCACTACCTCGGCTGATGAGGTTAGAAGCAAGCTTATCCAAATGGTATTTCAATGTACAGCTATCAAGTTTATCCAAAGGAAACGACTTTGTCAACAAATCAACCAATCTAAACGAGGTGAAGAAAAACTACTCCTTCATTGACCATATCAGTGTCTAATGGGACTACCAAAGACGCAGGCCATACTCCGTTACTCAGTGCTATAACTGCCAGATGTTCGGGCACGGATCGTCGTACTGCAGTGTAAAACCATGTTGCATGAACTGCGCAGGAAACCATACAACTAAAGACTGTCCCGAAATATTAATCGTTAAGTGTGAAAATTGTCACGGCCCTCACAAGGCTAATTCAGTAGAGTGTCCAGGCAGGATAAACTACGTAAAAGCAAGGGAAAAAGGCACCACTAAAGCATGGGTAGTCAGAAACCATTACAGACACCAGAGTTAAACTGCATTAAAACTTTTCCAAATCTTTATAGACAGATATCTGAGCCATTAAAGACTACCTGGGCCAGGCAACCAGATTCAAGTAGTACTGACGAGTTAAAAAGTATTACTTTCGAGCTCATTAGTAATCTCAGAAACTGTAAATCCAAGACTGATCAGTTTGAGGTAATAACCTCACTTGCCTTCAAATTTCCCTCTTCATGATAGGCAAAGTAATGATCATTGCGTGGAATGCCAGAGGTATTCAAAACATTAGTAACTCAACCATCCAAGCTTGTAGCTCTAAAACTGTAGGAGATATAAACTTTTGCGGTTTGCCACGCCCCATGTGGGCGTAGATATATCTACCATAGCTTATTGGTCTTGTATTGTCAACCCGAGTATACATGCAAAATTTCAAGTCTCTAGTGTCAATAGTGTTGAAAATATAGCACAATTTGAAAAATCACTATATATTCAGGTCCGATTTGCCACGCCCCCAATGGGCGTAGACATATAACTTTTTGATCGATCTTCTTAGAATCATAACGATATTGACATCTGCCTGGTATCTGAAACCTGGTTAAAAAACGAAACCTTCCTTAGGATTCGTAATTATAACTGTGACAGAAACGACCGTACAACTAGCAAGGGTTGGGCTTTTTTTTCAGGCTGATATACATAAGTTGTGTAGCGCAAATGGAGCTTTCATCCTAAGAGGTGACTTTAATTGCAGACATCAGTCATGGGGATGCTCCAGAGCGAACTCGTGGGGTAACCTATTAAAATCAAAGTTAGACTGCAGGAACTTTTATCTAATGCATCCTGCTGAACATACATATTACCCCGCAGGAAGTCACGGGCAACCCTCAACTTTAGATATTTATCTTAGAAATCGTCCTGTTTATCTAGCTAGCCCACGAGTTCTACACACATTAAATTTTGATCATCCACACTCAATGTGCACAGAAGATGTTGATAATATGATCAACGTTTTTAGTAAAGTCTTACGTGGCTTAGGTATCGTCACCAGTCCGATCTCATCCTTTTCAAGTGGATAAATAAAGTGATCAGCAAGGCGATTCTAGAATTTAAAAGAAATCCTATAATATCACTCTTTCAGCCCTAGATAAAGGTTCTTCCCCTTTTTTGGAAACTCTCCAAAATTATTAGGAAGAAACACCTAAATATTCCAACTTTAGTGAATGGCAACATCAGACACTCGACAGATGAAGAAAAGGCTGAGGCGTTGGCGCAATCCTTTAGACGTAACCATACCATATCTACTGGGCTCGGTGATCCAGTAACTAAAGCCGCGCTACAGGCCTTTTAGTCTTTTGTCGGCAGTCAGGAAAATCCTGGAGAAAGTTATTAAAGACAAATTAACCCATTTCATTGAAGCAAGTAGCATCCTCCCAAGTCATCAGTTTGGCTATAGAAGCGAACACAATACTGCTCATTCCCTTTGTAGAATTAAAAAAATTAGTAAAGAAAATTTTTCCAGCTCTATGTCAACGGGTATGGTACTGCTAGATATAAAAGCCGCATTTGGCTCAGTGTGGCATGACGGCCTAATTCACAAAATGTTAGTTTTTAATTTTTCTCCTGCGGTCATAAAGATAGTCCATAGTTACCCAGAAAACAGATCCTACGTCGTATATCTAGGAAATTCTTCATCCTCAGCAGTCAATATACCAGCAGGTTGCTCTCAGGGCTCATGCCTTTATATAATATATATATATAATATATATAACTCTGATCTCCCAATGTCACCCCAATGTACCACCTCGGTTTTTGCGGATGGCCCAGCAATTCTCTGTGGGGGAACTCTTTTCGCAGATATAGCTAGAAACCTCCAAGAAGCATGTCTCTTTAATACATATATCGCCAAATCGAAAATCTTAGTATGCCCTGAAAAGACAAAGGCAATATTTTTCACAAAAAAACGAATGGATATCTACGTGCCAACAACATATATCAGATTGTGATTGGAATACGTAAAGTGGGAACCAAATGTCAGGTACTTGGGTATTACACTGACAAAAGACTTTCTTTTAAGGACCATATATGCAATATTAACAAAAAAATTAAACATATAGTCCGTACGCTATATCCGTTTATAAACAGAAACTCGAGACTAAATATAGAAAACAAAATGTTCTTGTTTTTCCAAGCAGTAACTTTTTACGGCACACCAGTAAAGTTTTGAAGCTTTTCCTGAATCTTCCATGGCACCATTCCACGTATGATCTACACTGTCGAGCCAATGTTGAACTGGTAGATATTAGATTATCGCGACTATCGCAAAATTTTATAACGAAGTGTTATGAATAATCACATTCACATATAAATGACCTGGCATAGCCATGTATTCTTTAGTTATATTTAGTGTTTAATAAATATCCTCGGGGTTTTTCTATTTCTTTGTTGTTTATCCCCCAAAAATGTATGTTACTATTAATAATTAAGTTTTAAACCGTGAATTAAAACTAAAAAAAATGTTTATTTTTATTTATCACTTAACTTTATTTGAGAATAAATTTGCTGTTTAAATCGATGCAGCGATTTGATACGATCGGCGTTGAAACTTATACTCATTTTACAATTGTTTTACAGTAATATTTATATGATTTCAATTTGCTTATGTATTGGTGATTTCTATGGGAAAGTCTACAGCTTATTGAATTTGGACTTTGATCGGAAGCTTTCGGCTCTTGGGAAATGCTGAATTTGCATTCCCACGCTTTGGGCGATTAGGGGGCTCAGTGTTTATACTAGCGCTGTGCATGATTAGGGAGCTTGGGCTCAATTGTTTATGCTATTGGCTTGTGTGAGTTTAATGAAAAGATAATTATAAGTGTTGCCAACTTGGGGTTTAATATATGTGTGTATGAGGTGTTGGATATGTGACTATATACCATATGTTATCATTGTTAACAAATGTCTAATAAATAATAAACTAATAAATGTTCAATTATATAAGATAAAAATTAAAAAAAAAAAAAAAAAAAACTGTAGTCATAACAATGAGGGAAATAAATTGATATTGAAAAAGTTACTAATGGCCTCCACTATCGATGTCCCAAAAATAATATTTCAGCCTCTTTGGGGGCGTGGCATATCGAAAAATACCCTGTTATTTTCGCATTTTTAGAGTGTAAGCATCCAAATTTTTCAGTCATGTTAGCCTCGGCTCTTTCTAAGAACTGGCCAAAAATTATGCGTCTACGCCCACGGGGGGCGTGGCAAATCGGCAAAGAAGTTTGTTGTGGCCAATTGCATGAATTGCATATAAATAGCTAAGTAGTAATTGCTAAGATAGCAGACAGCATTTTAACATAAATATACAAATATTAATGAACTTAAAAAATAAAATGTATAAGTTTTCGATTAATAAACAAAAAGTTTCCAGCGGGATTCGAACCCAGGTCTTTTGAAAATAACGTAATCGTTAGCTAAACCTAAATAAGTTCACTGCTATAGCAGCTTGTGACAAGACTTACAATATAAAATAATATATAAAGTTAATATAAAAAAGTTAAAAAATAATAATTTTTGAAAAAAGTTTTCTGCGGGATGCGAACCCACGCATCTAAGTATAGCTTGCATAGCACTTACCACCAACGCAACTGCCTTGGCCTGCGCTCTGCTAACTAAAACCAAATAAGACACTGCTAGAGCGCCTTTTAACAAAACTAAAGTAACGATCGAAAAATTCACCATTCATAGAATATTTTAGAATGCAAACTTTTGTATGCATGCATAGAAAATCGTTTGTATAGCGTGTACGTACATATGTATGTAATTCTGTATGTTTGTGTAGAAAAAACGTTAGTTGCTTGCCATTTACGTTTGCTTATTGCCGAAATATTTCGTTTATTAAATAAATAAACGGCACGGGGACAGAGTCTCTTGCAGTTAGCTGCGCCCAACTGCAACGTTCTTACTTGTTTTTATACCCAGAGCCCATTGAAAATGGGAAATCATTGAAAATGGGAACATCAGCGTGTATGTGTGCGCGTGGTTTTGCATATACAGTTTCTTATGCGTGCAGAAACGAATCGAATAATTCTTGGTCGAGCAGTCTCGACTACAGCTCTCTTGCTTGTTATACCCTGAACCCATTGAAAATGGGAAATCATATATAATGGTTTTGTTAAATGTATGTAACAGGCAGAAGGTTGATATAGCCATGTCCGTCTGTCCGTCTGTCCGTCCGTCCGTATGTATGAACGCGTCGATTTCCGAAGATATAAGAGCTAGAGAGTTCATTCTTTTTGTGTTAGGTTCGTATATTACACGCGCAGTACGAGGTTGTTGCAGAAATTCGATAACTCGTATATTTCCAAAGTTATCGATAAAACGCTTTATCGGGAACCAGTTATAAAATTATATCTAATTCATCTTTAGAGCTAGAGTCTCCAAGTCTTCTGCATATATATAGGTACTAATTTATTACAATTTCGAAGAAGGGCTCAGGAGATTTCGTAGTCGAGCAGTCTCGACTGCAGCTTTCTTACTTGTTTTATACTGCTTTGCAGTTTTGTGTAGTTGAAAAAAGTTGTTTATTTGCATTTCTGTTTTTGTCTTTCTATTTGCTTTTTGCGCTCTCTGAATTGCTTACATTTGTCTGTGTAAGTGTATGCATAGTTTGCTCTCAGTTACTTGGGTAAGTTCTATTCTCAAACATAAGTTTGAGTTCTCTCTTACGGTGTTATTTTTTCGTTTTTGAGCTTTAGCTGCTGTTTGTGGTTGTGAATCGCTCTCGCAACATTTTCAATTTGTTTGTCTATCCACTTAATTTCTTATAAACCTCATATTGATGAGTTGCCGCAAGAAGGCATGCACTTACATATAGACAGGCAGTTGACTCTACACTGGCTATCTGAGAACATTATGCATGTTAAATGCGCTGGTCTTACCGGGCGGGACTACGATAAGGTCATGTCCACTGCCAAAATTGGTTGTGCTGGTTTATGTTCTTGGTCTTGTCCGACTTGCTTGGAAAACAATTTAATTTTTCCAAAAAACTAAAAAATAATCAATATTCTGCTCAGGTGTCCCTGATATATCAAAATGTACGAGGCATAAACTCTGAGCTTAGTACCGTATTTATGATTAGTTTCAGTTGTGCATATGATATCATTCTTTTAACTGAAACGTGGTTAGCTCAGAGTGTTCATAATAGTGATATTATGTCATGTAATTTCACTATTTACAGACTTAAATCGTAGAGGAGGTGGAGTTTTAATCGATGTTAAATCCAATATCCTCTCTGAATTGTTTTCATTTTCCTTTCTTCATGATGTGGAGATTATAGGTGTTAAAATTACTCCTCCCATCGTGTTCACTATTTATAGCATGCTCATATATCGTACCTTCTTCTGATATACAAGTTTATGGTCAACACATATGTAACTTGTATCAAAGAAATTTATGGACATGCCAATGATAACGATTTGTTTCTTGTGTTAGGTGATTTTAATATTCCGAACACTTCTTGGTCCTTTACTTGTAATTATCTGGTCCCATTTATATGAGTCGGTTGATGTTAATATGGCATCATCACTCTTTATACCTTGAACCCATTGAAAATGGGAAATCAGGGTATAGTGGTATTCTGAAATTTATGTAACAGGCAGAAGGAGAAGTCGCAGACCCCATAAAGTATATATATTCTTGATCAGCATAAAAAAATAAGTTGATTGCGCCCTCCGTCCGTCCGTCTGTCCGTCCGTCCGTCTATCCCTCTGTATGAACGTCGAGATTTCGGAAACTACAAAAGCTAGAGAGCTGAAATTTCACATGAACACTCGTATGTTAGCTACGCAGTACGAGTTTATTTTGTTTTTTCGATAACTCATCCCATTTCCAAATTATCGATAAAAATCGATTCGAAAATTCTTTTCCATTTTTTAGGTTTTTTGGGCATAACTTCTACACCGTTTTATCCGATTTTGCCTCAATTTTTTAAATTCATGCTCTTATTTGCGGTCCATTCACCGACTTGAGAATAAAAAAACTATTTGGTGTATCTGTCATATATATATATATATATATATATATATATATATATATATATATATATATAAATTTATTTTTTACTTTTTTGAAATGTTGTTATTAATACTAATAAATGTTACATAGACTGTTTCTACATATAAATTCGAACCATAGAATAAATACAATTATAATATATGTGTATATATATATATATATATATATATATATATATATATATATATATATATATATATAAACTTACGTCCTATACTGTATGTGGGGCGTTGTCATTTTTTTATTATTAATTATTTGAATCGGATTTTTAAGTTTCGTTGCAATTATTTTCGATTTGATATTTTATTGTAAGGTCTTAAAAGTTTCCGACTAAAAATATAGCAAACTCATCTTTATTTATTGCTTGCAAAAACTGACTGACTCCAGACTGCACACTAAAGGAGGGGAAATTACATTTTTTAAGATCCATGCCAATATCAAAAGTATGTTCTATGCGTGTTCTATGAGTTCCATTTATATAATCGAAGCTTAAGCGCAAGTCTTTACTTTTCGAAAGCAAAAATTGCCAAAAATGGTGTTATTCCTGAACTCAAACATATATTGCTACGAGGGGTTCCACGAAGCTTTGGAGGCTTCTTTTTTTATTTTAATATTTGAATTTGAATTTCAAAAAAAATTTTTCTGAATTTTTATAAGAAACCCAATACTAGTTTTTATAAATCTAAAATAAAATATTTTTTAATCATGAACTTGCAAAATCTTGATTGGACTCTTGGATCAAATATGTTAAATAACTTATAAATAAGAAATTATAAAAGTTGTGTGTCGACTTAAACTATTAATTTAATTTAAAGTCGTTTATTAAAACTAAATTAATTTGTATGTTATTTACAGTTGTGACAACTAATACAATATATATATCAATTTAAATTTAGGCCTTATTTGATATTTGCTTTTTTGGTTCACATGCTTCTCGATCATTGATCTGCTTTCAATGATATAAACCTTTATCCATATATATATATGGATATATATATGTGTATATTTAATGATTTGTGTATTATCATATCATTATCATATATTATCATATCATATATTCAGATCTCGAACAATTGGGCGCTTATAAGAGGGGATGACCATACGTTGACGTGTGATGGAAAGAATGTTGAAAGATAGGGGAACTAGTTGAATGCGTGGACTGAATAAATGTTGTGGCTGCACTAGAGGGGCTAGGGGATATTATGGACGGTGTTGAAGGTGGTGTAAAATTTTGATTGATCACCGCTGATTCAGCCAAGTTGAAATATAAAGATGATGGCGGTGTTAGTGCTGCTACTCCTGCTCCTGCTGTTGGTGCTGCTGCTGGTGATGCTGCTGATGATGCTGATGATACTGATGCTGATGACGATGTTGATAATGTTGGTGCTACTTGTGGAAATAGCATTGGTGGGTTATCCATCGACAATTTGCTACCCCTGCCGCTGCCGCTGCTGTTTCCAACTGTTTCCTCAACAGCGTGCGCAACGGCGACAGCTGCCGCTGCTGCGGCCTTCGACAGTAGTTCGCTCGGCAAATTAAATATTGAAGATCACTGAAGGCGCGGCCAATAATTACTGCCTGCCAAATCGGAGACGTTTTGCGTCGATATTTGTACAGGTACCGAAACGCCAGCGGATATTACACCTGCAAGAAGAACGAGTTGAACTGATGATTAGGCGCCTGACCGATTAGCAAATGCCAACACACAACAAGTATGAGAGCTTGACTACAAGATACCTTGAACATTCTCTATTCCTTTCGGCTAATTTACCTCATATTGGTGTTCGGTATCATTATATAACAATATTGAATGTCTATCTTTGGTCTTAATCAATTTAAATGCGGATAAAAGAATGTAAATATAACAATTTACGGGGCTTTCAGCAAGCGTTAGTCTGCTAAACTAATTTTCAGATCTTTCGTATGCTTTTAATACAGTTGGGGGTATGGGAAATATAAATATATAAATATGACTTCATACCTGTATTAGCTGTGCCAACTGTCGAGCCGTTCCCATAAACTCCATGTTGTGGCGGCTGCTGATGGGCGGCTGCTGGATTACAGGCGGTGTTCCGTGGATGGGCCGCATAGGGAGATCCGAGGGATAGAGGATCGTGAAACATATATGGGTAGCTATCCCTTTGCTGCAAACATGTCGGCGTCATCGAGCCTAGCGAGGATGTCATCGAACTGCGAGAAGAGCGGAAAAGCGGAATGCATATTTTAATACAGATATCCATGTATGCAATCACATATGCGACTACAATATAAATATGTAATAGTAATGCAAGACACACACACACACAATGACGTCCTGTCAGTAATGTTGATTTTCCATGAGCACTTAGAATAAGTGCCATGTGTGACGCGCCATAGTGGAACAATACCGAACGATGGCAAATAAGTAAGAAAGCCGTAGTCGGACTGCTCGACTTCGAAATCCCCTGCGCCGTGTTGCTGCGCCACATGGGTTTTGCTGCGAAAACTTTATTGATACGGACAGACGGACTTACTTTTCGTGCTGATCAAGAATCTATATACTTTATGGGGTCTGCGACGTTGCCTTCTGCCTGTAACATACACTTTCACAAAACAGACGGACATGGCTATATCAACTTTTCTCGTCATCCTGATTAAGAATATATATACTTTTTGGGGTCTGCTACGCCTCCTTCTCTCTGTTACGTACTTTTAACAAAACCATTATATACTGATTTCCCTTTTTCAATGGGCTCAGGGTATAACAAGTAAGAAGGCTCTAGTCGAGACAGCTCAACTACGAGATACCCTGAACCACTCAATAAAACTAATGCTCTTCTTCTTTACGAACGTTTATAGCTCCATTTTTAGATGGATCGTCTTCATGAAACTTTCAGAATATATTAATAGCATCCAAAAGGTGTCTATTTGCCAAATTACAAGTCTCTAGTTTGTGAAATGTTTTTCTTTTTCCAAGTTGAAGGCGAAGGGGGCTTGGCATCAAAAATCTGAAAATTACAAAATCTCTCTAAATATATAAATTCAATGTTTTTAGCTCAAACGGTGTAGAAGTTATGCTAAAAAAAACCTACAAAAAACGAATTTTCGATTTTGTGTCGATAATTAAGAAATGGGACGAGTTATCGAAAAAACAAAATAAACTCGTACTGCGTAACAACAAACGAGCATTCATGTGAAATTTCAGCTCTCTAGCCTTTGTAGTTTTCGAAATCTCGACGTTCATACGGACGGACGGACAGACGGACGGGCTATATCAACTTTTTTTTGTGCTGATCAAGAATATATATACTTTGTGGGGTCTGCGACATCTCCTTCTGCCTCTTACATACATTTTCACAAAACCAATATACCCTGAATTCCCATTTTCCTTCAATGCAGACGTCGGAGAATTTGCATTAATAACATCCGAATTATGTATTCCCCACAAAAAGAGAATTTTCTCTGCGGAGAATGTGTAACAGAGGTATGTAATAGAAATGTTAGAATTACTTGTAGTTTTCAGCCATAGTTGCGATGGGTTGCGGGATGGATGAGTACATTGTGTTGAAACCGGTATTTAGGGGCAGACGAGGTGCTACAGCTTGCAAAGGTGGGCTCTCGGTGTTATTGTGCGCATTGCTGGTGGCCTCGCCTCCGTGAATCTGGAAAGTAAAATGTATTTGAAGAAGATTAGAAAGAGATAAATACAGGAATGGGAAAGAAGCAAGCGTCTGAGAATGTAAGTGAACGACTGATAGCTTGAGTGCAGGAGGACAATCAATGATTGATCAGCGATAAATTAACGAAGGAATATTCCAAAGTTACTCAATCGGGTAGGATCAGAGTTTCAATTGTATATTTACTGTTGGTCCACTAGAAGTTTCGGCTACACTGTTGTTGTTGTTGACTGCTACTCCGTCAGATACGGCCGAGCTGCCAATACTGGGCGTCGAGCTGCTTGCCGCAGTGCCATTGGCAGGTGCCGAGCTGCTAGAGGTGAGATTGTTAGAGCTCGCACGGCCGCTATTCACAGCTCCGCCGCCAACATTATCTACCGAACGCCTTTGAGTGCGCAGCTTCTCTTCACGTCGCCACTTGGCTCGCCGATTGGAGAACCAAACCTAAATTTTAAGAACAAGATAAATTTCTTAGACTTAGATTGTGTAGTGGATGGGAGACCAGGAAGTCGAGAAAGACAGCGAGAAACCAAACTTAAATTAATAAAATTAAATTTAATATTTTTAACATTTCAATACAGACGTTTTTTTGTTTCTTTTCCAATATGTTCTGTGGAGTGGATATATGTATGTATTTCACTCACATTCAGATTCCCCTGTACGATTATGTGTAATTATTCATAGGTCCCAATTAACAGTTATCCGACTCACTTCTCTTATTTATTTCAGAAGGACTCTTTTCGTCTAACAGTTTAGCGTCGTGGAGTTCCCGTTATATCTTTTTTTAAGGAATCTATTGCGTGAGTAATACGGTAAACTCTGGCACACTGTGACTATTCACATGAGGAGATCTCAAAAGGAAATAGCGAAGCGACTTCAAATTCACATATACTTGATCACATAACTCTGCGTACACTCAAGAAAATAATTGTATATTAAGTTTGATCATCAGAGAGAGTTCTCAGTTGAATGAGTTAGACGTGTTTTTTGCGCTCCGCGATCACTTTTTTATTTTTTTTTTGTATTTGATTACTTATTTTATTTAAATTTCACACAATTGCGGTCTGTTTTTATATTGCAAAGTTCTTTGTTTCTGTTCTTTGCATAGTTTGATCCGTGGTTCACTGTGTTTCGTTTTTGTTACTGAATTGCAGTTTGGTGCAGTGGAGCAATTTCATTTTTGCTTTAGCGTCTCTTGTTGTTTTTCGCGCTCCCCATCTCTTCTTATTTTTACACTTGACTGTGTAAGTGTATGCATAAGTGCTCTCACTTACTTGGGTAAGTTTTGCTCTCAAATTTAAACTGTTGCTCTTTCGTACGGTTTATTTTTGTTTTTGCTTTTGCGCTTTAGCTATTGTTTGTTGTTGTGACTAGCTCTCGCAACATTATCACTATTTGTTTTTTTGCGACTGATTTCTTTTGAATCCCAATTGCGAATATGAGCTGCTGCAAAAAAGCTTGCACTGTTAGACAAGCAGCTGATTCGGCACAGGCCCAATTTATTAATTGCTGGCTTTGTGAAAATCTTATGCACACTAAATGTGCTGGACTTACTGGGCGAGACTACGATAAGATTATGTCCAGTGCTAAAATTGGTATTGGTGGCTTACGTTGGTCTTGTCCGACATGCTTGGAAAAACAAATTAATTTTTCCAAGATGTATAATGCTGTGAGGGTTCAATTTTTTAAATTGAATAAAATTTCTAAGCAGCTATCCAGTGACCTGGTAGCTGCTGAAGATTTATTAATCAATTTTAACTTTGATGACCCTCAATCTGAAGCTGAGTGTCCCTCCTTGTTAGTACCTCCTCCTGTACTAACATCGTCTCCCAACTCGCTTGCTCCTCCCTCACCTTGTGTTTCTGTTCGGCCTTCATCCCCTCAATCGATTTGTGTTCCCTCGCCTGGTCCGGAGGCTACTGCCTTAACAGTTGATGTAGTTTCTGAATCTCTTGTCCCTGTTCAAAATTTTGATCCTCTTCCAAGAGTTGTTCATACAGAGAATGGTAATACGGTAACCAATTCGAATATTACTGCTCCCTCTTTATGCGTTGTAGCTCCTCGAAAGCAAGTTTTTTTATCTAGGCTTTCGGCGGATACAACATGTGAAGCAATATCTTCATACATTTGTTCTAAGACCTCTACGAATGTTTCTGTTTCCATATCGAAGTTTAATTTCTCGACTCCTCGTGAAATTTCTTCATTTAAGTTAAATGTACCGGATGAATATTTCACAACTATATGTGATCCCAAATTTTGGCCTCCACATATGGTTGTGCATGAATTCAAACCGAAGAATCGTAATAGATCAACCCCTGTAGCGTTGAATATACCTTCGGTGCAATCTTCATCAAAAACTGCACCAAAAAACTAAGAAATAAATTAGACTTTTCTCAATTGTCCCTAATCTACCAAAATGTTCGGGGTATAAACTCTAAGCTTAAAAGCATATTCCTTAATAGTTTCAGTTCTTCATTTGATCTCATTGCTTTAACAGAAACGTGGTTAAGTCATAGTATTCATAATAGTGAAATTCTGTCTAGTAATTACACTATTTATAGACTTGATCGCTTAAACCGTAGAGGAGGTGGAGTTTTAATCGCTGTTAAGTCCAGTATCCTCTCGGAATTGTTTACATTTTCCTCCCTTCATGATGTGGAGATTATAGGTGTTAAATTAACTCTCCCATCGTGTTCATTATTTATTACATGTTCATATATTCCTCCTTCTTCTGATTTACAAGTTTATGAGCATCACATAACTTGTATTAAAGAAATGTATGGACATACCAATGATAATGACTTGTTTCTTGTGTTGGGTGATTTTAATATTCCCAATACTTCATGGTCTTTACCTTGTAATGTAAACTACCTTATTCCAACACTTGATCACTATTTTTTTGATGAATTGTTCAACCTGTCCTTGCTTCAGATGAACTCTATTTCTAATCATCAGAATCGCTCGCTTGATCTTGTGTTCACAAATAATGATTCCATCATTAATGTATCGAGATCAAATCCTTTTTGTTTACCAGAGGATATTTATCACCCCACTTTAGAGGTTTCTTTATCTGTTAGGAATCCAATACCTTTATCAGAAGCACCTTCCAATCGTAGACGTTGCTTTCGCAAATGCAATTTTGTCTTGCTAAACGAATTGATTAGTTCAGCTGACTGGTCAAGTTTATATGAGTCGGTTGATGTTAATCTAGCAACATCCCTTTTCTACTCAACTCTAGATTCTATTATTGATGTATGTGTTCCCCTCAGTAGTAATTCGCCTGTTCTGAATAAGCCGCCCTGGTTTTCTAAGACGCTTTCTAATTTAAGAAATATTAAATCAAAATATTTTAAAATTTTTAAAAAGTCTGGTTCGGCTGTTGATTGGGCTAAATATTCTATAGCCAAGTCTAACTTTAATATCTTAAATTCTCGGTGCTATGAGAATTATCTTGTACGTGTCAAACGCCAGTTTTCTCGTGATCCGAAGCAAGTCTTCTGATCTTTTTGCAACATTTTTCCAATCAACTTATTCTTCCATTGATTCAATTAATTACTCAAACACATATTCCTTTTCTGAATCTTATTCAGTTAATACTCCTAAGATTTCAGCAGATTGCTTGGTTGCAGCCATTAGGACACTGAAATCATCGTTCTCTCCTGGTGCTGATAATATTCCAAGTTGTGTGATTAAAGAGTGTAGTGCTGCTCTTCTGTCACCATTATTAAAATTGTTTAATTTGTCTTTGGATACCTCGGTTTTCCCTTTAAGTTGGAAAGAGTCTTTTATTATTCCGTTACATAAAAAAGGCGGAAGATCTGACATTTCCAATTATAGAGGTATTGCGAAATTATCTACAATTCCGAAGTTATTTGAAAAAATAATAACCTCATCCTTACAACACTTTTGTAAATCGATTATTCATCCAGCGCAACATGGGTTTTTTCAAAATCGATCTACCGCTACGAATCTATTAGAATTTACTTCCCTAGTAAACGACAGTTTTTCGAATAGAATGCAAACTGATGTTATTTATACTGACTTCAGTAAAGCATTTGATTCAGTTCACCATCACTTGTTAATTTTAAAGTTGGATCGCTTAGGATTTTCCCCTAAACTTTTATCGTGGATTTCATCCTACTTAAAGGATAGAACTCAGAGAGTTTTGCTGAGATCATCAATTTCTAAACTAATCTTTGTTACGTCGGGTGTTCCTCAGGGTAGTCATTTAGGACCTTTACTCTTTTCTCTTTTTATAAATTACCTGCCAAGTTGTATTTCTCATTCAACTATGTTTATGTATGCAGACGATGTAAAACTTTGCCTCTCATATTATAGTCTACTTGAGCATGCACACCTTCAAGATGACCTAAATGCATTTCAATGTTGGTGTGAGGTTAATCAATTGCACTTAAATTACTCTAAGTGTATGACTATGACCTTCTGTCGAACTACTCCACACATTGTTGACTATAATATTAATAATATTTCCTTAAAACGCATTTTTACCGTCAAAGATCTTGGCGTTCTCTTTGACACTAAACTTAATTTCAATATGCATATTTCCACCATCACAAATGAAGCTAACTGTGTACTTGGCTTTATTAAACGATGGTCTAAGGAATTTAAAGATCCTTTTATTACGAAGCATTTATTTATTTCACTTGTGCGCCCTATCTTAGAATATTGTTCAGTTATTTGGTCTCCGCAATATAAACTGTATCAGGATCGCATTGAATCGGTCCAGAAACAGTTTCTACCTCTGCTTTAAGGGATCTAAATTGGGACAACAATTTGCGTTTACCTTCCTATTATAGTAGGCTTCTACTTATTGACCTGCCATCATTAGTTAATCGTAGGACAATTTTAGGTATTACATTCCTACACAACTTAATCATTGGTAACATTAACTCGCCCAGCTTGTTAATGCGGCTCCATTTTTCTGTTCCTTCCCGAATTACCAGGAACTATCGCCCCTTACAATTACCACAGTGCACCACAGATTATTCATTACGTTACGCTTTTCATGTCTTATGTGTTAATTATAATAAATATTATCACGTATTTTCCTCAGAACTCTCTCTTCCTCTAATAAAATCATTGCTTTCAGCTCATCTTAAAGTAGTTACTCGAAATGCCCTGAGTTGAGTTTGGATGCTGCTGACTTTTATATTTTCTATTCCTATCTTTATTTTCTTTCTTCATCTCTAATTTTGTATTTTTATTAATTTTCTTTTCTCACTAATAATTTTTATTTTAAGAATTATTATAAATTGTTGGGTTAATATCATACCAGAGAACCTATAACTCTAATTTAAGTTTTCAATTAACACATTCTATTTTTCTTAGTTTCAATAGTGTCACTGACCATTTTTGGCTGTGAATTGGGGCATAGCTGGCCGGTCTGGCAAATAAAACACCTCCATCGGGTTGGCGACACTATTGTTATTTTAAATGTTTTGTACTTCTGTTTTAGGCTTTATGTTTATATAATTATACTTTGTTAGCCTCGGCTCTTTCTAAGAACTGGCCAAAAATTATGCGTCTACGCCCACGGGGGGCGTGGCAAATCGGCAAAGAAGTTTGTTGTGGCCAATTGCATGAATTGCATATAAATAGCTAAGTAGTAATTGCTAAGATAGCAGACAGAATTTTAACATAAATATACAAATATTAATGAACTTAAAAAATAAAATGTATAAGTTTTCGATTAATAAACAAAAAGTTTCCAGCGGGATTCGAACCCAGGTCTTTTGAAAATAACGTAATCGTTAGCTAAACCTAAATAAGTTCACTGCTATAGCAGCTTGTGACAAGACTTACAATTCAATCGCAATTCTATGAATATGTATGTATACACACTTGGATGTGTAATACACGTACAAACATCTGTATACACATACATACATATACATACATACATATGTATGCATCGAAAAATTGCTTGCCCACGGCAGCGTGGCAAATCGGAAAAGCAGTTTCTAGTGCTTAAATGCACAATTCATATGCGTATGTTTATAAATTATTATCAATTGGCAGCAAGCATTTTATAATAAATATACAAATATAAACAAGTAAGAAGGTTCTAGTCGAGACGGCTCGCTACGAGATACCCTGAACCCAGCAAAAAAGTGATACTCTTCTTCTTTACGCACTTATGAGCGCGCGCTCTGCTAACTGCGCAGTTGCTGCCGTGGCTTGGGGGTGGGTTAGGCTGAACTTTGGACGCTTATACCTCCATTTCTAGATGGACGATCTTCATGAAATTTTTAGAGTAGATTAAGAGTATCTAAATCTACCTATGTGCCAAATTGCAAGTCTCTAGTATTTGAAATGCGTTTTTTTTAAATTGGGGGCGAAGGGGGCGTGGCATCCAAAATCTGAAAATTACATAATCTGCGTATTAAGTATATATTTATATATTTATATTAGTATAATATCTATCTAAATATATAAAGTCGAAGTCTCTAGCTAAAACGGTGTAGAAGTTATGCTCAAAAACCCTAAAATATGTAAACGAATTTTCGATATTTTATCGATAATTTGGAAACGGGATGAGTTATCGAAAAAACTCGTACTGCGTAGCTAACATACGAGTGTTCATGTGAAATTTCAGCTCTCTAGCTTTTGTAGTTTCCGAAATCTCGACGTTCATACAGACGGACAGACGGACGGACGGACAGGGCTAGATCAACTTATTTTTATACTTTGTTCCCGAAGGGGAAAAAGTATATTGGGTTTGTGCAATGTCCGTCTTGCTGTCCGTCCGTCTGTCCGTCTGTCCGTCTGTCCGTCTGTCCGTCCGTCCGTCTGTCCGTCTGTCCGTCTGTCCGTCTGTCCGTCTGTCCGTATGAACGCAATATTTTTCGGCGCTATTAGAGCTAGAGACTTGAAATTTTAAACATATACTCATATATGTTCCCGAATTATAAAGTGTAAAAATTTTCCCGATCCGCCCACTAGGGGCGTGGCAAATCGGAAAACTCTTTCCGCCCATAGGCCAGTATCATACTAGATGATGAGCTAGAGAGTTGCAATTTGAAATGTATACTCGGGGTGACAACCCAAGTTCAAAAAGCTATGGCGGATATATCTACGCCCATTGGGGGCGTGGCAAATCGGGAAATACGTATCTTCTACACCGTTAAAGCTAGAACGCTGAAATTTTGCATGTGAGTTAATGTTATGATTCTAAGAAGATCGATCAAAAAGTTTTATGTCTACGCCCATTGGGGGCGTGGCAAATCGGACCTGAATATATAGTGCTTTTTTCAAATTGTGCTATATTTTGAACACTATTGACACTAGAGACTTGAAATTTTGCATGTATACTCGGGTTGACAACCCAAGACTAATAAGCTATGATAGATATATCTACGCCCACAGGGGGCGTGGCAAACCGCAAAAGTTTATATCTCCTACAGTTTTAGAGCTAGAAGCTTGAAAATTGGATGGTTGAGTTACTAATGTTCTCCTCTATCGATCCCCCAAAAATAATTTTTCAGCCTCTTTGGGGGCGTGGCATATCGAAAAATACCCTGTAATTTTCGCATTTTTGGAATGTAAACAACCAAATTTTGCAGGCATGTTAGCCTCGGCCCTTTCTAAGAACTGGCAAAAAATTATGCGTCTACGCCCACTGGGGGCGTGGCAAATCGGCAAAGAAGTTTGTTGTGGCCAACTGCATAATTCATGCATACAATAGCTTAGTAGCAATTGCTAAGATGGCAAAAAGCATTTTAACATAAATATAATAATATTGATGAATTTAAAAAATAAAATTCATAAGTTTTCGATTAATAAATAAAAAGTTTCCAGCGGGATTCGAACCTGGGTCTTTTGAAAACAACATGTAATCGTTAGGTAAACCTAAATAAATTCACAGCTGATCAGCTGACCAGCTGATCAGCAGTTTGTGACGACACAAAACAATACAATCGCAATTCTTGCAATATGTATACACTTTTGGATGTGTATACACGTACACATGCATACATACATATATGCATGCATAGAAAAAGTGCCTGCCACACAGCGTCGCAAATCGGAAAGCATAAAGCAGTTTTAGTTTTTACTTAAATGCACAATTCATATGCGTATGTTTATAAATGATTATCAATTGGCAGCAAGCATTTTATAATAAATATACAAATATTAAAAAAATAAAAAATAAATAATTTTTGAAAAAAAGTTTTCTGCGGGATTCGAACCCACGCACCTAAGTATAGCTTGCATAGCGCTTACCACCAGCGCCACTGCCCTGACTTGGCTTTCGTTAACTAAAACCAAATAAGACATTGCTAGAGCGCCTTTTACAAAACTAAAGTAACGATCGAAAAATTCCCAATTCAGTCACAATTCTTAGAATATTCTGGCATCCAAACTTTTGTATGCATACATAGAAAATTGTGTGTATACTCGTATAGTGTGTACATGTGAAAATCTGTATGTATGTGTAGGAAAAATGTTTGTTGCTTGCCATGTACGTTTTCTAATTGCCCAAATATTTCGTTTATTAAATGTTTATTAAATAAATAAGATGCACCTATGGGAACAAAGTATATCGCTGTTAGTTGCGCCTAACTGCAACGTTCTTACTTGTTTTATGTTGATCAAGAATATATATACTTTATGGGGTCTGCGACGTCTCCTTCTGCCTGTTACATACATTTTCACAAAACCATTATACCCTGAATTCCCATTTTCAATGGGTTCAGCGTATAAAAAAGGTTTTCTGCGGGAATCGAACCTACGCACTTAAGTTCAGCTTGCATAGCACTTACCACCAGCGCCACCCCCTCGGTAAGCGTCCAGTTAACTATAACTAAATAAGGCATTGCTAGAGCGCATTTTGGCAAAACTAAAGTAACGATCGATTTCTGAATTCCCAATTCAGTCACAATTAGAATATTCTGGCATGCAAACTTTTGTATGCATACATAGAAAATCGTTTGTATAGTGTGTACATATGTAAATCTGTATGTTTGTGTAGGAAGAACGTTTGTTGCTTGCCATATACGTTTGCTAATTGCCGAAATATTTCGTTAATTAAATGTTTATTAAATAAATAAGATGCACCTATGGGAACAAAGTATTTCGCAGTTAGTTGCGCCTAACTGCAAGGTTCTTACTTGTTTGTTTTGCAGGGTTCGGGGTATCTTGTAGACATGCGTAACTGACGATCGTATACAAAAGCCAAAACACAGATCGTTACTGCCTGAGTAGAAGGGGTTCTCCTTAAGCACATTTAGAAAGTGTTATTATGTGGTCCTTTTTTTAAAGCGTTCATGAGAGTGACTTATTTTAGGACTTTGGGAAACCCAACGGTTTCGTGCGAGTTCTGGTTCAGGTTATAAAAAGCTTGCTGCAGTCGAGTGACACCGTTCACGGTTAAAAACGGGTTTGTTTTATCTGTGACTTTCCTCAAAATGAATAAAGATGAAGAGGAAGGGGATGGAATATAGTTGAATATCCGTGTTGTGAATTCCTGCTTCGGCCTCCACATGAATAGTTTTAAAAGCTGCGAATGGTTTTACGTGTAGACTGACAAATTAAAGCACGTACATATATACAACGTAACGTATGAACCTGAACTGAACGTTTATCATAAATTTAGAATATTTTCGCAGCTAATCTGTTGTAAAACTGAAACTTCATATTTGTAGCCATTGTAGAGATTATAACCCTTTCGCTACGGTACGCACAGATCGAATCGTTGAATTATTATCATAAGCGAGTGAAACACAAGGGAGTGAAAAGTACTTGGTCATGGAAGCTTTATGGGAGCACTTGTTTCGACTACCGAATTTTCCCATCATTAAATTGCGTTTGACATTTATAAATGCTTGAAATGCAATAATGAAATAACAAGTAAGAAGGCCCTAGTCGAGATGGCTCGACTACGAGATACCCTGAACCCCTCAAAAAAACTAATACTCTTCTTCTTTACGAACATATGAGCGCGCGCTCTGCTATCCACGCAGTTGATGCCGTGGCTTGGGGCTGGGTTGGGCTAAACTTTGGTCGCTTAAAGATTCCATTTCTAGATGGACGATCGTCATGAAATTTTCGAAATACATTAAAAGCATTTAAATATATCTATTTGCCAAATTGCAAATACCTAGTATTTGAAATGTTTTTTTTTTTTTAAATTGAGAGCGAATGGGGCGTGGCATCCAAAATCTGAAAATCACATAATCTTCGTATCCATAATATCTATCTAACGAATTTCCTATTGTTTATCGACAATTAGGAAATTGGAGGAGCTATCGAAAAACAAAATAAAGTGTACTGCGTAACTAACATACGAGTATTTATGTGAAATTTCAGCTCTCTAGCTTTTGTAGTTTCTGAAATCTCGATGTTCATACGGACGGACGAACGGGCAGACAGAGGGCTATATGAACTTAATTTTATGAGCTGATCAAGATTATATATACTTTGTGGGGTCTGCGACGTCTTCTTCTTCCTGGTACATACATTTTCACAAAACCATCATACCCTAAATTCCCATTTTCAATGGGTTCAGGGTATACTTTGTGGGGTCTGCGACGTCTTCTTCTTCCTGGTACATACATTTTCACAAAACCATCATACCCTAAATTCCCATTTTCAATGGGTTCAGGGTATAAAAACATATAGAAAGCAGACAGCAGACGAAAGACAGAATTCATCAGCTGGCAACGATTATCGAATAACTTTTCATGTTTAAAAAAATATATATTTATTTATATGACCCTAAATTGATGGAGGAATGCGAAAGTCGAATTGAATCCCATATATCTATATTGGACTCATTTAATGTAGGCCTTCTCTCTTAGCGATGATATCTCTCTGAAGGTGAATTTATATCTACATTGCATATACATATGTATATCTACAAGTCCTTGCATTCATCTTCAATGCGTTACAAACCTGGTACCACAGCCGTAATACCTCTCTTTCTCATGTTGTATTTGTACAATGACATACAGACATACCCAATTTAGACATGTAATAAAGTTTAAGGCTTATCTCATCAGTCGAGTACGTCGAGCGAGATCCCCCTGGCTGGACCTTGGTGACAAAAGGGGTGCCTCTGACTCTGAGTTTGGCTTTGGTATGTATGTGACTTGTATGTATATGTGACTGCGACAGCGACTGCGACTGCGACTGCGACTGCGACTGCAATTGAGACTGCGATTGTGAAAGGGCTGGGCTATTTGTATACCCTGAACCCATTACAAATGGGAAAGAATATTAGTTCTTTGGCAGGGTTCAGGGGATCTCCTAGTCGAACAGTCTCCACTACAGCCCTGTTACTCATTTAATATTTGCCTTCATATTTGCAGCCATGACATTTATTATTTTTTGCGAGTTTCTCTATGTCGGTCATCAGACTTTGGTGGTGCTTGACAAAGCACTTCAGAGCAGTTTACTTACAGAATCACAAGTAGTTTCAAGTGTTTTCACAGTCAAATTGTTTTTATTAAGTTACACAAATAATAATAATATCATAAGAGGCGAGCACAGCATAGCCGAAGCATAAAAAAAAACATTTATAACAAATAATTAGAGGGATGCATTGAGTGAGTTGAGTGATTCGAGCGAATCGAGGGTTTGGTTTCGTTCCCTCTGGTGACTCTGTGTTGCCTTCGCTCGTAGCTCGTGGCTAAAAGCCACGGGTAATCACTTTGGACAATCGTTTACCTAAAACTCAGCCAAACTAAAGGGCTGAAGAATTTAATCTATTTGTAACACCCTTCGCTACAAGCTGTACCGAGCCCAAATATTATTTCTCGAGAAGTTTTTTGGAACAGGGGCGGAGAGAGTGACATTTGTGTGCAAATGTCAAAGAATAAATACGAAAAACATTTTAAAATAATAAAAATATGAATAAATCGAACAAAAAAGAATTAAACAAAACAGAAAGACAAACCTGAATACGTGCCTCTGGCAAACCAATTTTTTCTGCAAGTCTCTCCCGTGCGAAGACATCCGGATAATGCGTCCGTTCAAATTCTATTGAGAACATGATTTATCCAATATCAGATTATGTACGAATATAGGTATATACATATGTATCTAGTGAACAAGAATAACGGCCTTACCTTTCTCCAAGCTGTCGATTTGCTCGTTCGTAAATGAAGTTCGATTGCGCTGCAATTTTCGCTTCAGTCGCAGACGCATTTGGGAATCTTCATCGCCGGATGAATTGTGATCTGAGTTGCCGTCCGAAGTGCTCTCATGGGAGTTGGGGTGGGAGAGGTCGCCAGGATATAGATCTAAAATGTACGAAGAATCAATCATGAAGTATTATATATTTCTATACCCATGACGATGGAAATCAAGTATATGTATATCTCCGTTGCACAAAATGATCTACAAAGACGGACAGTTGGACAAACAGACGGAAGGACACACTGATCAAAAGTTTATGCAATTTGCGGGGTCGGCCTGTTGAAGATAATCTAATATACCCTTAATTTCCTTGGCATTGACTTTCATGGAGTGGAATCTGTTTGGAGAAAATGCAGATGCATTTGTAAAATAATTTCTTTGATTGCTTTTGCTTATCTTTGCAGCACATTTAGCTGGGCCAACACAAAATCACAATAAAGAGCTATACTCATGGCATAAGTAGTTTTCCTGTCGTGAATGTGCGGTAGAGAGATGGTATGAAATGGGTTGGGCTGAGGTTTGGGGCTGGAATTGCGTTTGGGGTTGGGTTTGCGTTTGACATTGCTACTTACATTGGGTAAAGCGACATATGTCAGCCTTATTTATTGATCGAAGTACAAACAAAAACAATTGAAAGGCGAACAAAAAAACCTTCATGGGCTGAATTACGCTCCTCAATTAGATTTAATGGCAAATAACAAATGACCAACAAATTAACTATTTTTGTTTACCCCGATGTGTTTGATCATCTGTGACAAAATGTTTTCAATGTACCAAATTCCGAATTCCAAATGTATTAGGGGTTGTTTTCTCTCCGCTGTCATCTCAATGATTTCTAATAGTCCATACGTCATTTGAAGAAATTCGGAATCACAAATTCAAATGTAATGCTTCATCAATGATTGATGAAAACTTTTTTCGCAAATTGTAACCGAGGTTTTTTCGACATCTTTATTAAAACAATCATACTTCATATACATATCTGCCTATTATTAAATCCGACTAAGGGCCCTTTCGAGACTGTTCGACAAAGAGATAACCTGAACCCTGCAAAGAGCTAATCTTCAAATCATTTTACGCATACATTACATACAGCGTATGCATATGTACATGCAGGCTCATGCATGCGAATGCAGTCGCACTGCTCGTGGGCTGCAGTTTGGGCTGACTCTGAAAACTCTATTGTTGAATAACTTCTCTTGTAGACGGAATCAATCTTCACTTTCTTTCTTGCCAATATGTTTACTTTTCATATCCTATACAATTAGTTTAAAGTTTAAAAAGTTTAGTAAAAAGGATCTAGCCAAGACGGCTCGACTACGAGATACCCTGAACCCTGCAAAAAAACTAATACTCTTCTTCTTTACGAACATATGAGCGCGCGCTCTGCTATCCACGCAGTTGGTCCCGTGGCTTGGGGGTGGATTGGGCTGAACTTTGGACAGGGGCGAATGGAGCGTGGCATCCAGAATCTGAAAATTACAAAATCTGCGTATCCATAATATCTATATGTAAATTTGAAGTCTTTGGCTCATACGATGTATAAGTTATGCTCAAACAATGTAAAATAAGTAAGAAAGTTGTAGTCGAGACTGTTCGACTACGAAATCCCCTGAGCCCTTTTTCGAACGAATTATATTCGAAGAATGCTTCGTTTCGATTCTCCACGTGTAACAAACTATACATGCAAAATCAAACGAAACCAAACTGTATGTCTCTAGTATTTGAAATACATTTTTCACACATTTGGGGGTGCGGGGGTGAATTGGGGATCGGAATTGAAAATCTGACAAAAACCGAAATTGTATTAAACTAGTATCTATATATATGCAGAAGACTTGGAGACTCTAACTCTAAAGATGAGCGAGATATAATTTCATAAATGATTGTCGATAATTGTTTTTATCGATAACTTTGGAAATATATGAGTTATCGGATTGCGCGTGTAAAATACGAGTCTTACGCAAAAAGAATTAACTCTCTCGCTCTTATATCTTCGGAAATCGACTCGTTCGGACAGACGGACAGGCCTATATCGACTTACTTCTGCGTGCTGATCAAGAATCTATATACTTTGTGGAGTCTGAAATGTTTCCTTCTGCCTGTTACATACATTTTCACAAAACCATTATACCCTGAATCCCTATTTTCAATGGGTTCAGGGCATAATTATTTTTATTTATTTGTGTATAATTTACATTTAGTATAGCTGTTTACCTCGCTTTTGAATCTCATCTCTGGTTATCTGTCCAGATAGATTCGTTGGTACTGCTGTGGGCGTTGGTGGCAATGCTAAATGCGCTGTCGTTGTATTTCCTGGATACCACGCCCAACCGCCCGATTGTCCATTGAACATTCTTAGCTTTTCATATACAGATTCGTTTTGCTGTTGCGCCTGCTGCTCCTTCTGAGAGGCCAAATTACGCAGCACCCGATTAATAGATGAAACCTGAAATTAAAGCCAAAATAGCAAAAAGGCGCACATTTCGCTTACATTAGAAAACTAAGTAAATGGTGTGTGTGTGTGTGTGTGTGTGTGTGTGTGTGTTTGTGTTTGTGTTTGTGTTTGTGATTTTTGCTAGCGTAGTGCCATGTAGCTATTTTTCACCCCCGAAATTCACGAATGCAATGCAAGATGCTGCCATTGGCTATGAGTTACAGCCAATCAGACGCAGTTGTACAAGAGCGGGATAGCAATAGTGTACATTTTATACGCACGTTAAAACATATTTCCAAATGCGGCTACACACACACACGTCGCAACAACAGTTAGTCAACTGGTTCATGCTACGCACACACACACATATGTATATCTGTATGTATGTATTGTGCATGCATTTATGTGCCCACGTGTATTCGCTTAAAGTACTTGCTTTTAACATGGATCAAGGCAGCTGATGTATTTAAGCCTAATTACTTAACATACGATGTACAGACTGGTATAGCTCGTATGAAATACGTACATATGTGTACATATGTATGAATGTTTGTATATTGGGGATTGTTTATGAATTTATTTTAGATGCATATGTATGTACATAAGTACAAATATATCTTATTTTCGTAGGATATATTCCAAATGCCATAGCAATAAATTAAGAGGCAGATAAATTCCTTTATGGATGGACTACAAATACTATGCACAAATATAGGTTATTTATGGGCGTGGCATGTCGTACAAAATTATTAAGCTAACATCAGGAAGTTCTTACGTTGGATCAAATATACTTTGAAATGATGTGATGCAGCTTAGTAAAATTAAAAAATCAAACTAAACTATTAAAGCGAACTGAGGTGGCCAGCCAGATTCGCTTGTGAGAATCAGAAGGAAGAATTAATTGGAGAGGCTAGAAAAGCCTGGTCTCAGTGTAACGTAAGTCAAAAGAGTCTCAACACTTAAACCCCCATGAAGCGTAGTTGGGTTGTATATTGGCATTATAACAAGAAAATCTTTGATGTCTTTTGATCTCTTTATGTGGCAAATACAAAAAAGTCGAGTAATTCATTGTATAATCGCAAGTAATATCAACGAGGGGCACAAGCATTAGGCACAATGCAAAGAAATGCCAACTCCAAATGTCCCAGACACGTGGCAACACTTAAAAAGGACCAAAGTGCGGCTAACCATGTTCCGATTAAAGGCGAACAACCCAGTGTGCAGCGGACATTTGCACATATGTAATATTAGAATGAATGTAAATATTCCGCATTTTATACCCTGAACCAGAGACCCCGAATAACAGTTATCCGACTCACTTGTCCCATTCATTTCTGAGAGATACAGATAAAAGATAGAAGGAGAGATATTTTTGTTTTTTTCACTCCTAGTCTGACAGTTTGGCATGGAGGAATTCAGGCAATTCCTCTTTTCAAAGAGTTATTTTGCGACTAATACTTTTTCTCTTTCACACATAGAGTTATTTTGTGACTTGTTTCTAAAATCCACATTTCTAAAAGTCTATACATGTTTTTGCTTTGTGTGTTTGCTTTGTGTTTGCTTTTAATTATAACCTGATTGAAAATAAGAAATCAAACTATTATGGTTTTGATAAATGTAATTAATAGGCAGAATGGGGCGTATATGACCATATAAATTATATATATTCTTGATCAGGGCGACGAGCAGAGTCTATATATGTATATAACAGGCAGAAGGTGGCGTGGATGACACTATATAGTGTATATATTCTTGATCAGCAGGAAAAAAAAGTTGATATAGCCATGTCTGTCTGTCCGTCCGTCTGTCACACTGTCTGTCTGTCACTATGTGTGTCTACCTGCGTGTCTATAACTCTGTCTCTGTCTGTGTGTCTATCTGTCTGTCCCTATGTCTGTCCGTCTGTCTGTCTGTGTGTCGCTCTGTTTGTGTGACCCTTTATATGTATGTCTGTGTTGCGTGTCTGTCCCTCTGTCTGTCTAACTGTATGTCTGCCTATTCCTCTGTCTGTATGTCTGCCTGCCTGTTTGTGTGAATGTATATTGTATATCAATGGGTGTGTGTGTGCGTGCGTGTAGTTGCATGTAGTTTTTGTTTTGCATATGCAGAAGCGAAGAAATCTGGTAATAACAAGTAAGCAAAGGGTGGGGGGGTCGCATGATCAATAAGTCTGGACTTTTCTTAATTGTTTTATTATATTTAGATTTGTATCATGGGTTATTTGGCCAAATTAATAAAAAAGTTCATATTTGTACTTTACTTAAATATTTTATTAAAATAATATACTAATATGTAATGCAATGTCGAAAATGCCCGTTCGACTGACACTTGACTGTCCCAGTCAAATAGAGCAATTTCAGCTGCACATTGTTATCAAATTTTGTTGACAAACGCACACATCGAATTATAGATCGTAATTGTTACAAAAAAAAAAAAAAAACAAACAAAAGCAAACTGCGTCATTGATCTACGCAGCAGCAGCACACACAAAAAAAAGGGTTATTTTTTTTTGAGAAAGGCAATAATATATCACACTGAGGACCGCAGAAAAACCCACAGTTTTTCTGTTTCTCACTGAGTAAAAGGAGTTCTCCTAAGCACATGTTGAAAGAGTTATTTTGAGAGTTTTATTTATAAAACTCCATGCGAAACACTTATTTGTGGACTTTTTGAAATCCTCAAGAGCTATTTGGGGTATTTACAGACTTGATCTCTTAAATCGTAGAGGAGGTGGAGTTTTAATCGATGTTAAATCCAATATCCTCTCTGAATTGTTTTCATTTTCCTTTCTTCATGATGTGGAGATTATAGGTGTTAAAATTACTCCTCCCATCGTGTTCACTATTTATAGCATGCTCATATATCGTACCTTCTTCTGATATACAAGTTTATGGTCAACACATATGTAACTTGTATCAAAGAAATTTATGGACATGCCAATGATAACGATTTGTTTCTTGTGTTAGGTGATTTTAATATTCCGAACACTTCTTGGTCCTTTACTTGTAATTATCTGGTCCCATTTATATGAGTCGGTTGATGTTAATATGGCATCATCACTCTTTATACCCTGAACCCATTGAAAATGGGAAATCAGGGTATAGTGGTATTGTGAAAGTTTATGTAACAGGTAGAAGATGAAGTCGCAGACCCCATAAAGTATATATATTCTTTATCAGCACAAAAAAAAAAAAAAAAAATAATTTGATATAATCCTGTCCTGTCCGTCCGCCCGTCCGTCCGTCCGTATTAACGTGGAGATTACAAAAGCTAGAGAGCTGAAATTTCACATAAATACTCGTATGTTAGTTACGCAGTACGAGTTCGATAACTCATCCCATTTCCAAGTTATCGATACAAAATCTAAAATTAATTAACTTTTTTAAAACGTTTTTTGAGCGTAACTCTTACACCGTTTTAGCTAGAGACTTAAAATTTATATATATGGATATATAGATATTATGGATACGCATTTTAATTATGTAAATTAGATTTTGAATGCCACGCCGACAATTTGAAAAAAAAAAACTAATTTCAAATACTAGAAACTTGTAATATGGTAAATATACACATTTGATTGCTAATAATATATTCCGAAAGTTTTATTAAGATCGTCCATCTGGAAATGGAGTTATAAACGTCCAAAGTACAACCCAACGTTAGTAACTGCGCGATTAGCAGAGCGGGGTTCAGGGTATCTCGTAGTCGAGCCTTCTCGACTAGAGCCTTCTTACGTAATATACATTTATATCTATACGCCAAATCAAACTGTACGTCTTTAGTATTTGACATACTTTTTTTTTTACAAATTTGGGGATGTGGGGGTGAATTGGAGATCGGACCAAAATCTTACAAAAACTAAAATTGTAATAAATTAGTATCTATATATATGCAGAAGACCTGAAGACTCGAACTCTAAAGATGAACGAGATATAATTTTATAACTGATCCTCGGTCAATTCGTTTATCGATAACTATGGATATATGAAATCTATCGAATTTCTGAAACAAACTCGAGCTGCGCGTGCAATATACGAATCCAACACAAAACAAGTAAGGAGGCTCTAGTCGAGACGGCTCGACTACGAGATACCCTGAACCCTGCAAAAAAAGTGATACTACGCTGATACGCACTTATGAGCGCGCGCTCTGCTAACCGCGCAGTTGCTGCCGTGGCTTGTGAACCTGAACCCTGAACCTATTGAAAATGGGGAGTCAGGGTATAATGGTTTTGTGAAAATGTATGTAACTGACAGAAGGAGACGTCGCAGACCCCATAAAGTATATATATTCTTGATCAGCATAAACAAATAAGTTGATCTAGCCCTGTCCGTCTGTCCGTCTGACCGTCTGACCGTCTGTACCAACGTCGAGATTTCGGAAACTACAAAAGCTAGATAGCTGAAATTGAACATGAACACTCGGATGCTAGTTACGCAGTACGAGTTTATTTCGTTTTTCATTCGATTATCGATTTTATGAAATAAACTTGACATGCGCGTGGAATACATGGGCAATTAAAGTCTCCAGCTCTTATAATTTCTGAGATCATCGCGGTCGTGTCGACGGACGGGCAGACAGACCTACTATCATACATACATTAAATACATTTTCACAAAACCATTATAGCCTGACTTCCCCAATTTCAATGGGTCCTGAGTATAAAAACGCTATTTCGCGTACTCATAATATATAAAATGGTACAGGGTAAATAAAAACAGGGACAAACATCATAAAGAATTGTATACTGCCTTTTATACATTTACATATAATATACTTCACATCTACTTTGTATCTCTACTTTGTATTATTCTCATTTTAATCTGTGGGCAAGACTTCCATTCAGCAATTAGGCCGGACTAGATTAAATTCCTTAGATCCAATACCGTGTTTAGCTACCTATGTTTATTTGGTTGAGAGAAAGTAGTTCCGATCTAAATCTTAATCCACTTTAGAAACTTTGGGAAGGCATTGTTGTGAAATAAGTAAAATCCATTGTCTAGGCCGATCTGCTCTTCAATCTTCATGGCACGCACTGTGGTTGCAACCCTCACTCCTTATTTCTCTCTCTCTCTCTCTCCCTCTCTCTCTCTCTCTCTCTCTCTGTCTCCATTTTTTCTCTCTATTTATCTTTCTCTCTATCTCTTGGTCTATATACTTTTCTTACTTACATTAGATGCACCCTATTTAGGGCAGCAAGATTTGGTATTGGAATTAGAGTTCTCAATTGTTACAATATTGTTTGGTATTCGAAAGGTTAAGAATTTTATGAATCAAAATGAGAAATGGGGAAGGAAAAGACTAAAAAGAACAAGTAAGAAGGCTCTAGTCGAGACGGCTCGACTACGACTACGGCTTATAACTCCGTTTCTAAATGGACGATCTTAATGAGTTGATTAAGAGTATCTAAATGTATCCATTTGCCAAATTGCAAGTCTCTAGTATTTGTAATACGTTTTTACTTAATTGGGGAGAAAGGGGCGTGGCATCCAAAATCTGAAAATTACATAATCTGTGTATCCATAATATTTATATAAATATATAAATTCAAAGTCTTTAGCTCAAACGGTTAGAGGTTATACTCAAAAACGCAAAACAAGTGCATGAATTTTCGATTTTGTATAGATATTTTGGAAATGGGATGGGTTATCGAAAAAACAAAATAAACTCGTACTGGGTAACTAACAACAAGTATTCATGTTCCAAGTTTCAGCTCCCTAGCTTTTGTTGTTTCCGAAATCTCGACGTTCATACAGACGGACGGACGGACAGACGGACAGACGGACAGGGCTCAATCAACTTATTTTTGTATAGCATAACCAACTATACAGTACACACACGTACGCAGCCACACGCTGATATACGCTTGTAAGCATGTACATATGTGTGTACGCATTGCAAGCGTCTTGCTGTCTCGCTGTCTCGCTTGCTCTGCCACGTGGGTTTTGCTGCGCGAACTTATTTGATTAATAATTCGGAATTCGGACAATCTACATGAAAACCGAAATTGTATTAAATTAGTATCTATATATATGCAGACTCTAACTCTAAAGATGAACGAGATATAATTTTGTAACTGATTTATAAATATACGAGTTATCGAATTTCTGAAACAAACTCGTACTGCGCGTGTAATATACCCAAAGTTAATGAAGTCTCTCGTTCTTATATGTTCGGAAATCGACACGTTCATACATACGGACGGACGGACGGACAGACGGACATGGCTATTTCAACTTTTCTCGTTACCCTGATCAGGAATATACATTATAAACTGATTTCCCATTTTCAATGGGCTCAGGGCATAAAAGGACAGCCACGAAATAAACTCGAGGACTTACGAGCCTCCACTCGAAGAACTCGAACTTTCGAGTTCAAAGTGCGTTTCCAAACGTGCGTCAGTGCATAGTAAGAATAACACTATCAACTATGCTGATTCTACCAATAGAACTCAAACATTATCTTTATTGCTGGCCAGTTTCCCCAAAGCGCGTCAATCTATTGTTTCATTCATTCGGTTCTCTTTGCTCCAAATGTATATGTACATATGTATTTACATATGTTTGTTATATTTAGTTTATGTATGTATGTACTTACGCTTGGAATGTTGTCACTATTGCATATTTGCTCCGAGAGTAGCCGATCCCGAATTTCCCATGCAAATATACTTGGGCATTCCCTTTTGTAATCTGCAATCTTTTGTACGACGGGCGTTGTAGCTACTCGGGGCTTTGAACCGCCTATAGCTCGAGGTTTAATTGATCCAGTTTCATAATATCTGTAATAAGAATAGCATAGAGGAGGAAAGAGAGAGTAAGAAAGTTATCGCGTGGGGAAACATACATTTTATTCATTCGCATTCGATACAATATACACAGACGATATTATTGTCTGTTCCTATTCAACACTTTTAAGATACATTGCATACTTCTTATATGTATATATCAGGGACTACATATAACAGTCTCTGCCTTGCTTGCTGCGCCACATGGCTTTTGCTGCGAAAACTTTATTGATTAATAATTCTGTTTCCAGACGGCCAATCGTAATCAAATTTACGGATTATGAATATGATATTCATATCTACATATATGCTAAACCAAACTGCATGTCTCTAGTATTTGAAATACATTTTTTTACACATTTGGTGGTGTGGGGGGAATCGGGGACCGGAATCCAAAATCTGACAAAAACCGAAATTGTAATAAATTAGTATCTATATATATGCAGAAGACTAGGAGACTCAAACCTTAAAGATGAATTAGCTAGAATTTTATAACTGGTTCCCGATAAATTCGTTAATCGATAACTTTGCAAATATACGAGTTATCGAATTTCTGAAACAAACTCGTACTGCGCGTGCAATACACGAACCTAACACAAAAATAATTAACTCTCTAGCTTTTATATCTTCGGAAATCGACGCGTTCATACATACGGACAGACGGACAGATGGACAGACGGACATGGCTATATCAACTTGTCTGTACCCATTGAAAATGGGAATTCAGCGTATAATAGTTTTGTGAAAATTTATGTTACAGACAGAGGCGTTGCAAACCCCACAAAGTAAATATATTCTTGATCAGCATCAAAAAATAAGTTGATTAAGCCCTGTCCGTCCGTCTGTCCGTCTGACCGTCTGTATGAACGTCGAGATTTCGGAAACTACAAAAGCTAGAGAGCTGAAATTTCACATGAATACTCGTATGTTAGTTTCGCAGTACTTTTTTTTAATTTCTGAGCATAACTTCTACATTTTACAAATAGTTATTATGGATACGCAGATTTTGTAATTTTCGGATTCTGGATGCCACGCCACCTTCGCCCACAATTTGAAAAAAAAAAAAAAAAAACATTAAATACTAGAGACAAAAAGTTACATTAGGATGCTATTTATATATTCCGAAAGTTTCATGAAGATCGTCCACCTAGAAATGTAGTTATAAGTCTCCAAAGTTCAACACAACCCGCTCCCAAGCCACGGCCTCAACTGCGCGGTTAGCAGAGCGCGTGCTCATACATTCGTAAAGAAGAAGAGTATTAGAGTTTTTTGCAGGGTTCAGGGTATCTCGTAGTCGAGCCGTCTCGTCTAGAGCCTTCTTAATTGTTAAAACTCTATTAATAGATACAATTGCGATTGGATTGTACTCGCACACTATGACTATTCGGAGGTGGAAATCTCAAAAGGTCAATACGCAGCGACTTCAAATTCACATATACATACACATATGTACACACGCACGCTTCCGATGTGTTTCACAAAAACAACCCTCGCATATACACCATCACATACACACATACGGAAGAATGTTGATCTGCATTGAGCGCAACATCCATAAACGAAGATCGTAGAAAAAGCCAAAATACAGATCGTTGCTGCCTGAATAGGAGTGAGCTCGCTAAGAACAGAGACTACATTTTAGCTTCAGTAAATCCTTAACGGGAAGTAACTGCGTTGTAGACACAGCGCTGCGCTTCATCTGCAGAATGGTATCTATTTTAATAAGTCCATTTGTAGATGGACTATTTTCATCAAGCTTTCAGACCGTAATAATAGCATTCCAATTACTGCATTTGACAAAGCACAAGTTTCTAGATTTGAAATACGTTTTTTGGAAATTTATGACAAAGGGGAGTCTCAAAATTACAAAATCTTCATCTTCACCTAGCTAACAAATTTGTATACCCTGAACCTATTGAAAATGGGAATTCAGAGTATAGGGTTTTGTGAAAATGTTTGTAACAGGCAGAAGGAGACGTCGCAGAGCCCACAAAGTATACATATGTATATATTCTTGATTAGCAGAAAAAAATAAGTGATTGGGCCCTGTCCGTCCTTCCGTCCGTATGAACGTCGAGATTTCGAAAACTACAAAAGCTAGAGAGCTGAAATTTCACATGAACACTCGTATGTTAGTTACGCAGTACGAGTTTATTTTGTTTTTTTCAATGAATCATCCCATTTCCAAATTATCGATAAAAATCGTTTTACGTTATTTGAGCATAACATCTACGCTGTTTTAGCTAGCGATTTCAATATTTAGATAGATATTACAGATACACAGATTACTTATTTTCTGATTTTGGATGCCACGCCCCCTTCGCCCCCAATTCGAAAAAAACGTATAGCCTAACCCACCCCCAAGCCACGACAGCAACTGCGCGGTTAAAAGAGCGCGCTCTGATCATCATTCGTAAAGAAGAAGAGTATTAGTTTTTTTTGCAGGGTTCAGGGTATCTCGTAGTCGAGACGGCTCGACAAGAGCCTTCTTACTTGTTATATTATTCGAATTGAGATATGATCTGCCTAAAATTGATTCGTTCCTGAGCGAGTAATTTCTCACCTGCCCAAAATTTTGCTAACGCATCCGTTGGATACTTGAAGTATTCGAGATATATCACATGGACGTGCACCGGAATGAGCCAATTCGACAATTTTTTGGCGTGTGGAATCGGGCAAGGGTCTACCATTGACATAGACGCCTCCTAGCTGATTGATGCCGCTGTGACCGGCTGTAGAGCAGCCAAATAGTGCACTTTGACCCACACCGACGCCGACCGATGAATGCGGATGATGTCCGTGCATAATATGCTCAGTAGTTAGCATCATTTTGATACAGTTATTTTTTTAGATAACAAAGCGGAAGAGATTTGACATGTATTTTTCGTTGCTCCGATTTATGTGTGATTACATGCTATACGCATTATCGGTGAATAACGGATGTATATATATATACATATATATTTTTGTTTATTTATTTATTTTATGTTGTTTCACTTTTTTTTTTTTTATCTATATAACAATTTTCACTATGTTGCAGCTATAATTCGATTTCTCGGCGGGATTGCGTTTTGCATTTTCTGAAATTTGGTTTTGTTCCGATATTAGCTTTAATTTGTATTAAAAAATGCGTTATTGTACTTATTGTCTGCAACTGACGATTTCGATTTCGATTTCGATTTCGAATTCGGTTTCGTTTCGATTTCGATTTCTATTGCCATTAAGCAGTTTGACATAATTGCCGATCTGCCAATGGGCAGCCCAGCGACCCGGCGGCAACGCCACGGATTGCGAGTCCGTCACTTTCCCCAACAATTTGTTAGCTTCAAAATCCAAAATAATCAAACTGCGGCGGCGGTGTGCAGTGTGCAGTGAACAAACTTGTGTACGACTAACTGGTTAGCCAAGCGAAACGATAATGAGCTCTCAAGCGAAAGACTGAACCTGCCAAACACCAAGGAGGGTAGCAGCACCGTATATTAGAGACAACCAGCAAATACTACATGGCGGCCATTTTGAGTGCATGCGAGACTAAGTAAGAGCGGGATGGCAATCATCCAGCTCATGCTAATGTTGAGCGAAACGACTATAGACACACGCTGTAAGCATGAGAGAGATGACACTATACTGTGTGTCTGCAAAACGTTTGGACCCAGAATCATCCCAGGTTCCGCAGCCATTTACAAAAAAAAAAAATTCGCCTGGAGCTGTTACTAAGAGTGTGTTGGAAAACAACATTTTATATAAATATACACACACACACTCACAAACGGACACAGACATTGATGCACATAAAACACAACGGAGTGTTCCTTTTCCCACCATACCCACATATACATATGTATGTATGTATATGTATACTCTTGTAATATATGTTGACTTGTATGTATTTGTACAAATGTATATGGCTCCCCATATGTAAATGTATGCAAGTAAGCTAGATATGGGTTTTCTATACCCTACATTAGAGCAGTTGTAAAGGGTATTTCATTAGGTGCGATGAATGCATTTCTATGCAAAATATGCGTACCCGTGCTCGCATTAATAAGCTTTATATATGTATATGTACATATATGTATGTGTGCATACATTAACACATCAATAACAGCGAGAATCAAGTAAAGAGTTATCAGCGATGCCAGTGCAATTAAATAAATATGCGAAACATATGTATGTGTCATGGTGAATAAAGCATTTTATTTTATGCATATATGTATATCGTTCGAATATTAACTATTTGTCATTAAACATTTATACCCTGAACCCATTGAAAATGGGAGTTGAGGATATATAGTGGTGTTGTGAAAATGTATATAATAGGGCGAAGGAGACGTCTTAAACCCCATAAAGTATATACATATATTCTTGATCAGCGCGAAAAAAAAAGTTGATATTGCCCTGTCCGGCCGTCCGTCCGTCCGTATGAACGCAAAGATTTCGTAAACTCCAACGGCTAGGGAGCTTACATTTAATATGAATGCTAGTGTGTGATATATGTATATACATATATATATACATGTTATATATATATACATACTGTATCTTCAACAGGGTGCTTAATCGATATAGCTTTGTCCGTCCGTCCATAAGTAAAGATATTGTAATCTACAAAAGCTAAAGAACTTTATTCTCGTGAATTGAAAATTTTCTTCAGTTTTTATACCCTGAACCCATTGAAAATGGGAAGGAGACGTCGCAGATCCCATAAAGTATATATATTCTTGATCAGCATAAAAAAATAAGTTGATCTAGTCCGTCCGTCCTTCCGTCCTTCCGTATGAACGTCGAGATTTCGGAGAGCTGAAATTTTACATGAATACTCGTATGGATCTTTTAGTCGAAGAGACTCGACTAGAGCCCTAGATAATACATAGCTAATACACATTTTTATATATACGTAGTTTGAGTTTTAACATTACAGGCGAATTCGATTGTATTATATTTTAATATATATATATATATATATATATATATATATATATACATATATGCTATAAGAATAATATATAAAAACAATATTTATTTTTATATTTTCTACTATCATATTGTATTATATTATTATTTAATTTCTTTGTTTTTTTTAAATTATTAAAAATTTCTATTATTATTTACCAATAAAAGCTAAAATTTTTTAAAAATTGTGCGAATCTATTCAAGTTAAATACAGACATCGATTTGTCACACAACAATTAAAACAACAACAAAACACAACAATAATAACAACAGCAGCAGCAGCAACTCGAACAACCCATTGAATGCTGAAAATTGTGCCATATCATAAGCCGTTTCCACCCTGAATTGCGTAAGCATTGCAAATCGCAACTCAAACCTTATTTCCTCAACGGAACTTGTGCCTTAGCTTACGAAGCGCTCGTAAAACTCATACTCCTTTTTTTCTATAGCAGATTTTGACTGGGGACTGGGGACTGAATAGATGGTTGAAGAGGTACGTCAATTTCAACATGCTGGCCGACACGTTTTTGGGATTTTTGAAGTCACACGCATCAATACACACACACACACACACACACACACACACACACACACACACACACACACACACAAAACACAGGCCGAGAAACGCACGCTCGTACACCCTCGCACACCAAAAGAATGTCGTTCAAAGCAAAATTCCTGCTCCTTAAAATGTGGTAGAAATTTCATGGACCATTTTCTAGAGGTGACGAATCAGAATTTCTTCTTTACATTTTTTTGTGTGTGAAAAATGTTAATTTGCGTTATATTACATTCTTGGGAGGTGGAAATGTATCGGTATCAGTGAATGTATATGTATTTTTCTGCCTGTCACATACATTTTCACAAAACCATTATACCCCGAATCCCTATTTTCAATGGGTTCAGGGTATGAACAAGTAAGAAAGCTCTAGTTTAGACTGCTCTAGTACGAGATCCCTTCTTCGAACGAATAATATTCCAGGAAGTATTCGATTCGTTTCTGCAAGCGTTTCAAACTATACGTGCACACACACGCTGATCTACGCTTGTACGCCTGGGTTTTGCTGCGAGAACTTATTTGATTAATATTTCTGTTTCTAAGCGGACAATCGTAATCAAACTTTCAGATTATGATTATGACATTCATATCTATGAATATGCCAAACCAAACTGTATGTCTCTAGTATTTGAAATACATTTTTTACACAGTTGGGGGTGTGGCGGTGAAATGGGGACCGGAATCCAAAAGCAGACAATGGGCGTAGATATATCCGCCATAGCTTTTTGAACTTGGGTTGTCACCCCGAATATACATTCCAAGTTGCAACTCTCTAGCTCATCATCTAGTATGATTACTGGCCTATGGGCGAAAGAGTTTTCGGGAAAATTTGTACACTTTATAATTCGGGAGCATATATGAGTATATGTTTAAAATTTCAAGTCTCTAGCTCCAATAGCGCCGAAAAATATTGCGTTCATACGGACAGACGGACAGCAAGGAGGACATTGCACAAACCAAATATACTTTCTTCCCTTTGGGAACAAAGTATAAAGAATGAAGTCCTAGATTTTATAAGCAAACAACATTTTCCTATACAGACATACAGATTTATGTCTGTCGATTGCAGAAAAAACAAGTAAGAACGTTGCAGTTAGGCGCAACTAACTGCGATATACTTTGTTCCCATAGGTGCATCTTATTTATTTAATAAACATTTAATTAACGAACTATTTCGGCAATTAGAAAACGTACATGGCAAGCAACAAACGTTTTTCCTACACATACATACAGATTACACATGTACACACTATACGAGTATACACACAATTTTCTATGTATACATACAAAAGTTTGCATGCCAGAATATTCTAAGAATTGTGACTGAATTGGGAATTTTTCGATCGTTACTTTAGTTTTGTCAGAGACGCTCTAGCAATGCCTTATTTGGTTTTAGTTAACACAGATCATATTAGGTCAGTGGCGCTGATGGTAAGCGCTATGCAAGCTATACTTGGGTGCGTGGGTTCGAACCCCGCAAAAAACTTTTTTTTTTCAAAAATTATTATTTTTTAATTTTTTTTTATATTTGTATATTTATTATAAAATGCTTGCTGCCAATTGATAATAATTTATAAACATACGCATATGAATTGTGCATTTAAGCAAAAACTAAAACAACTTTTCCGACTTGCCACGCTGCTTGCTTGGCAAGCAGTTTTTCTATGCATGCATATATGTATGTATGTATGTACACAGATGTTTGCATTTGTGTATACACATCCAAGTGTGTATACATATTGTAAGAAGTGCGATTGTATTGTTTTGTTTTGTCACAAGCTGCTTTAGCAGTGAACTTATTTAGGTTTAGCTAACGATCACATGTTATTTTCAAAAGACCTGGGTTCGAATCCCGCTGGAAACTTTTTGTTTATTAATCGAAAACTTATACATTTTATTTTTTAAATTCATTAATATTTGCATATTTATGTTAAAATGCTTTCTGCTATCTTAGCAATTACTACTTAGCTGTTAGTATGCTTGATTTATGCAGTTGGCCACAACAAATTTCTTTGCCGATTTGCCACGCCCCCCGTGGGCGTAGACGCATAATTTTTGGCCAGTTCTTAGAAAGAGCCGAGGCTAACATAGCTGCAAAATTTGGTTGCTTACACTCAAAAAATGAGAAAATTACAGGGTATTTTTCCGAAAATTACTTTTGGGTCATCGATAGAGGAGGCCATTAGTAACTCAACCATCCAATTTTGAAGCTTCTTTTGCGGGTTGCCACGCCCCCTTTGGACTTAGATATATCTACCATAGCTTATTGATCTTGGTATGCCAAGACGAGTATGCATGCGAAAGTCTCTACTATCAATAGTGTTCAAAATATAGCACAATTTGAAAAATCACGATATATTCAGGGCCGATTATAACTTTTTGATCGATCGATAGAAGATACGTTTTTCCCGATTTGCCACGCCCCCAACGGCCCCAATGGCCCCAATGGCCCCAATGGTCCCAATGGCCCCAATGCCCATACAATTTTGCACTTGGGTTGTCACCGCGAGTATACATTCCAAATTGCAACTCTCTAGCTCATCGTCTAGTATGATTACTGGCCTATGGGCGCAAGAGTTTTCCGATTTGCCATGCCCCTAGTGGGCGGATCGGGAAAATGTTTACACTTTATAATTCGGGAGCATATATGAGTATATGTTTAAAGCTTCAAGCCTCTAGCTCTAATAGCGCCGAAAAATATTGCGTTCATACGGACAGACGGACGGACAGCAAGACGGACATTGCACAAACCCAATATACTTTTTCCCCTTCGGGAACAAAGTATAAAAATCAAGAAGGCTCTAGTCGAGACTACTCGGCGTCTACTTGCCAAATTACAAGTCTCTACTATTCGAAATGCGTTCTTTTTTACAAAATCTCCGTATGCATAATATCTATATTCGAAGTCTCTAGCTCAAACGGATATAAGGTATGCTAAAAAACGTTTAAAAAACGAATTTCCTATTTTTTCAATAATTTGGAAATGGGATGAGTTATCGAAAAAGCTAAATAAACTCGTACTGCGTAACTAGCAACAAGTATTAATGTGAAATTTCAGCCCCCTAGCTTTTGTAGTTTCCGAAAATTCGACGTTCATACGGACGGACGGATGGACGGATCAACAGACGGAGAGACGAACATGGCTAAATCGTCTCAGCTCGTAACCCTGATTAAGAAGATATATACTTTATGGCACGCCTCCTTCTGCCCGTTACATACTTTTAACAAAACTTTATACCTTGAATTCCCATTTTCAATGGGTTCAGATTATAACAAGTAATAACGTTGCAGTTGGGTGCAAACAAATGCGTGATACTCTGTTCTGTTCTGTTCCCGTAGGTGCATTTTACTTATTTATTAAACATTTAATAAGCGAATATTTGAGCAATTAGCAATCGTACATGACAAGCAACAAACGTTTTTCCTATACAGACATACAGACTTACATACATATGTACACAGTATACGAGTATACACACTGTCGTGCGCATTCATACAAAAGTCTGCATGCTATATTATTCTATGAATGCGATTGAATAGTGAATTTTTCGATAGTTACTTTAGTTTTGTCAGAAGGCGCTCTAGCAGTGCCTCTTTTGGTTTTAGCTAACTGAACCCAGTCCAGGGAAGTTGCGCCGCTGGCAAGTGCTATGCAAGCTGCACTTAAGGGCGTGGGTTCGATTCCCGCACAAAATCTCTTTTTTATCGAAAATTTATAATTTTTTAATTATACCCAGAGCCCATTGAAAATGGGAAATCAGGGTATAATGGTTTTGTTAAATGTATGTAACAGGGAGAAGGAGGCGTGGCAGACCCCATAAAGTATATATATTCTTGATCAGGGTGACGAGAAAAGTTGATATAGCCATGTCCGTCTGTCCGTATGTTTGAACGCGTCGATTTCCGAAGATACAGAAGCTAGAGAGTTTATTCTTTTTGTGTGAGGTCCGTATATTGCACGCGCAGTACGAGTTTGTTTCAGAAATTCGATAACTTGTATATTTGCAAAGTTATCGATAAATGCATTTATCGGGAACCAGTTATAAAATTCTAGCTAATTCATCTGTAGAGTTAGAGTCTCTAAGTCATATATATATACATATATGTATGTAGATACCAATTTAATACAATTTCTCCAAGTAATCTGTATATATGTAGATACTAACTTAATATAATTTCGGTTTTTGTCAGATTTTGGATGCCGGTCCCCATTTCACCCCCCACACCAACAAACGTGTAAAAAATGCGTGTGTGTGCTTGTTTTTGCATGTATAGTTTGTTACTCGTGCAGAATCGAAACGAAGCATTCGTGGAATATGATTCGTTCGAAGAAGGGCTCAGGGGATTTCGTAGTCGAGCCGTGGCTTTGGTTGTGGGTTGGGCTGAACTTTGGACGCTTATGGAGTTATAAGATAGCCGATCTTCATGAAATTTTAAGAATATATTAAGAGCATCCAAATGTGTCTATTTGCCAAATTGAAAGTCTCTAGTATTTGAAATACGTTTTTTTTTTAATTGTGGGCGAGGGGTGCGTGGCATAAAAAATATAAAAATTACAAAATTTGCGTATCCACAATATCTATCAGAATATATAAATTTGAAGTCTGTAGCTCAAACGGTGTAGAAGCTATGCCCATAATTTGGAAATGGGATGAGTTATCGAAAAAAAAAAAAAATTCGTACTGCGAACATACAAATATTCATATAAAATGTCAGCTCTCTAGCTTTTGTAGTTTCCGAAATCTCGTCGTTCATACGGACGGACGGACGGACAAGGCTACATCAACTTATTTTTTAGGTAGGCTGGCATATTGCTTACGACTGTCAACAAGCACCGTGTTTTGTTTTGGTAGAGAGCAAACCAAGGAACAGTCACGGGCAACATTGGCCAAATAAGCAGTCTTCAGCTTCCAAAAAAAGAGTACCGAAAACGGAATCAATAAATACCATGTTGAGCTTCTGTATTATATAGTTATAAAAGCACTCCCAACTAGATCCCCCCTACTTGTTTTATATGATTTATTCATAAATTATTTGTATTATATGTTCAAATATGTCTAGCGTTTTTAGTTGGCAGCAGACGGGCTGAGATCAAAAGATATCCTTCCTTAGGTACAAGCTAATAATAAGCCGCAGACATGGCCGCAGTGGTAACGTCAACTTCAGTCAGAAGCTTATTAAGAAACAAAAATAGGGAATGCTGAATAGAAAATAGAAAAAAGTACACGCAACACAATGAGATGAAAAGGTGAAAGAGAGAGAACAAAATGTAGCTTAGGTAAATACAACAAAGGCAAAAAACCGCAGACAGGCTACGCTGAGTGATTGAAGAGGAAGACTCTAAAATATAATAACTAAAACAACAATAGAGGTCAAAGTAGTTACACTGCATACTCAATACAGAACAGATAGAGAGATACAGATACGAGGAGCCTCTCTCCTCCATACAATGGGACTCCGCGACGGTTTACTCGGCAGATGTAGGGACAGACCTCAGCCCTTACTTAGGGTTGACCGAGGCTGAGCCCAGCTAAGCCGAGGCGAGCCTACCCTTAAAGTAAACAATTTAATGAATCAATGCTTGTATAAGGTTCAATATATATACATATATATATATATATATACGTCATATATATATATATATATATATATATATATATTGTTGATATTGTTACTGTGAGAAGGCGTAATAGCTACCTATATCGGTCATGAACAATTCTCATTATACTTGGCACATTCACATCACACATTGAATCATTTTTAGACTTCTTTGTGTATAAAATTAATATCAACTTCCTTATACTTTTTGTTTACCCTGTAATTACTCATTTTATGGAGTGGGTATAATTTAGATATGGGTATACTAAAGCTACGAGCAAATTTAGGTAATATTGGAATTGTTTTAGAAGTTGAAAGATTGAATATTGAAGATAAATGATATAAGTTAGATGACAGAATATCGACAATAGAAGATTGAACTTTGAAGCCGATACATGATAGACGGTAGTTGGTAGATAATAGATGTCAATTGATGGAACTTAGAACTCTACAATGATTACTGTAGGGAAGGTGGTAAATAAGTTATGTCAAATTTCTTTGTGCTGAGCATCTTGGGCATTGGGGTTGGGGTTGGGGTTTGTTTTGGAAGTGGGATTGGAGAGATGACCTCGTTCAACCAGTGTCTGCTCTTTAGGACTGGCTGCTTTACAGATGTTGGTCTGCACGCGTTGCGTATTACTTGCCGGATACGGAAATATTATTTTAAATAACTGCGCACATTCGTAGAGGCCAGACGTCCGCCAGGGCGGCAACAATTCTAGACGTATTGTGTATATATACATCGTTAACTGGTTTTTTTTTCGCTTGGGGTGGGTGGACTTTCGACTTTGTGCGCGTGCACGGGAAATTAAGAATCAGCGTGCTGAATCTGATTCGTAATATTTACTTACTAGAGCTAACGTATATATAGCCTGGCTTTCCATATAGGTTATCATTGCATTTATTATGCAGTAGCTCGAAGTATGCTAAATTCTAACAACTATGAAAGGTGTAGTCGAGATTGCTCGACTACGAGATCCCCTGAAGGACCAATAATATTCCAAGAATTCTTCGCTTCGTTTCTGTATGCTTAACAGACTATACATTCACAGACATCCAAAATCTGACACAAATTTAAATCGTATTCAAATATCTACATATATATGTACATATATGTAAGCACTTGAAAACTCTAGCTCCAATAATGAGCGAGACACAGTTTATTAAACTTACCTTTCGTATTGGCACATTATGTTCAGCAATGTTGAAGACAGGAAGCCTCCACAGCGGGCGCCTGCAACGTCATGCAGCAAAGCAATGAAAAGGGTTTAAATTGACATTAAAATAAATGATAATACGCAAGGGACACATTTAAGAGACATACGTAGTGCATAACAAGTTACAAATTATGAATAAATGCACATATACATGAATTGCTTACTTCCACGCTCACAATATAGCAAAGTCAGAAAGAAGTGGGTGTCCACTTGCAGCCGGTACTCAGGCGTTTAAATCTCTATTTACTACACCTCGCTGGTAGTTGGAAATTTTGTTGATTGGGGGGTTGCTCAGTTGCTCAGTTGCTCAGTTGCTTAGTTGCTCAGTTGTTCAGCTATGAGATGCGACTACCGTTCCCGTTGCTGCTATTTGTGAGGCTTTACGTCACTGGCACACAGTCGTAGTCGTAGTCATCTCCCCAGTATGTACCCACTCCATTAGGCAGGGAAAAAAATAAACCGCCTGCTGTTGCCAACGAACTAGAAAGGCACAGTCGTCGGTCTGCCACGTGTCGCTGACAAACTGCTTAAACACGCCGTTGATGAATTCAAATAGAGATGTTTCAGACGCGTTGCACGGGTTGCCTGGGTAGCCTGGGTAGCCTGGATAGCCTGGGCCGCATCGCTGCTTCTCCCAGCTTTAACAAATTACACACTTTGCGGCATTTTGCGCTTTTAACAATTTTATTGTTATCGATCGTTGGTCGCCTGGCTGCCAATTATCAAGTGCTACACCAGACAAGCACCAATTGTGTAATTCAGACATATCGATAGAGAGCGAGAGAGAGGGAGAGAGAGCGAGAGAGAGCGAGAAGAGAGTGGGAGAGAAAGAAAGACCAAGAGAGATTGACAGATTTGGATTGTGTTGGGCTTTGGCGTCAAAAGCAAGAAACTCCAGTCTACACATACATATAAGACATATTTACATACACACACACACACACACACACACACACATACACACACACACACTGAGGCGTTGCCAGGTCAAATGTAATTAATTACATGGACGGTTGGCTATGGGCTAACCATTCGAAGAACTTAACTTAATGTCATTTCTGACAACAAATACAGCATGTGCCCACTGCGCCCAAACAAACACACCACACAACAAATTTGTGCACAGTGAGTGAGATAGAAAATGAGAGGAACCTTAGCTAGAGCGAGATATAGAATCAATGCACATGTAAAAAGGGTTAAGTAGGTGGTCAACGTAGGCTAAGCTGCGTGTGTGTAGGTGTATGTGAAATTAAGGATTACAAGAGATCTTTTCGTCACCTATTTGTGTGTGATGACTATGATGGCCGTACAAGGCAGTATTGGAAAGTTTGAATTTGAATTGGTATAAATTAGTAATTAACTAATATCATTTACATATTTGTATAGAGAGAGTCTTGCGTCAGATAACGCATCAGTCGAACTGTCATTGCGAATAATAACATACTGATAGACTATTGCTAAAAGAACAACACACAAATACAGGTGAATACTGATGCGTACAGGTGGGGCTTAGATAGACAGACATTTGATACCAAATTCTGAGTTGAGTGACTGATATGGGGCATGTGCTCTACCATTGTACAGCTGCCGCTTAGATTTGATGATTCCAAATTTCGAACAGAAATACAATGATCGCAATAAATCTCAAGTTTAGATCGGATTGGTGCGTGCCAAGTCAAAAGACTTCATATCCTTGGACAGAAAAAAGTGATGTAGGCGTTTGCATATATATATATATACTAGAGTCTCAGGCGACAACCCACACTGGATGCACCCTCAGTCACGTCGTCCCTCTGAGCGGTTCATCAGACTATATTATCTACCCTCATCGGCTAAAAACTCGTTTATCTTGGCCAAGCAGCCAACATTCGAGCTAAACCTAAGCCACCAACGTTCCAGTGGTCGATCTGTTTGTATTACAATTAGAGAGCTCTCACTTCCTTATATTTGGTTTCATAATCATTGATCCGAAATCAATGTCCCCAAATTCTAGCGAGAGATACAATGCGGTTGCCGCTGCCACCTGCAAAGTCTGTCCAGACTCTGTTTTGCCTGCCGTATCCCTTTCTGATCACTCCATCATCTTGCATCAGGGTACGCATCAATCGAACTGTCATTGTGAATAATAACATAACTGATAGACTATTGCTGAAAGAACAACAAACAAATACAGGTGAATACAGATGCGTACAGGTGATGTTTAGATAGACAGACATTTGATACCAAGTTCAGAGTTGTGTGACTGATATGGGGCATGCACTCCAATCATAATCAATTATATTATACCAAAAGTCAACTACTTTGTAAAAAGTATCCTCTCTATTCTGTTAACGAATAATATCAGGCAGCATAAGCAAACAATCACTAGACGTACTCTTCTGCACTAACATTAAATATTTGACACAGGATTCAAAACTCAAACTCAAAGGCTCAACATACTAAGGCTCAACAGTATATACCACATACACTTATCGGATCGATTCCTATATTTTCATCTCAGTCAGAGACTTCAAGTCAAAGCTGCGACTACATGATCAACTCTTCGGAATGGAATAACTTACATACGTTGCCCGTAATACCCAAAAATACGTTCAGTATTTCAGCCATTGTACAGCTGCCGCTTAGTTTAGATCGGATTGGTGCTGGCCAAGTCAAAAGACTCAAGTATCCATGGACAGAGAAAAGCTATGTAGGCGTTTGTCTTTAATTATACTGCTGTAACATTGGTTTGGCTCTGTCATATGAATAAATCGGCTTTCCATAAAAATAAAAGAGAAAAATTAAATTATTGTATAACAAATGTTTCGGTAATTTTCCTGAATTCAAAATCATTGAAATGAAATAATGAAAATCCCAAAAAACAATCAAAGGGATACCCATTCCAAGCACAGACCAGATTCTTTTTTATATGCGTATATACATACATACATACGTAAATAAACACATACACACACAAACACACACACACACACACACACACACACATATATATATATATATATATATATATATATATATAGCAGCAAGGCTCAGTATTCAGCACTAAAGAGGTGTTTAGTGTCGACTGCCAACAGCCGACCGGCGACTGCCCTACTCACCCCGGCCAATCGCATCCCACCCCATCCTTTCCCATTCCGCATCACTCTATCCCTGTTTTCAGCTTTAAGGGTGTGTGTGTGTGCACGCGTGCGTGTTTGCTGGTGAGCCGCACGAGTTTCTGTTCCTTAAACACGAATGCTAATACTAATGCCACTGTCGATGCCTATGTCGAAGAGGGCGTAACTCTGTTGATAAAGTTATATTAGCAGTTGGGTATTGCCCATTTATTGCTGTCCACCCAAAAAAAAAAAAAAAAAAAACTATGCTGTATACATATATATATATATATATATATAAGTTGGGAATGCGTATTTGGCTAGATTCTCCTATCAGACATTCGAGAGGAGAACACAACAGAGACAGAGTTTAGACCCATTGCTCCTAAATTATACTAAATTATATACAAATTTGTTATTTCATTGAATCCAAGTGTATTTGTCTACGTGAGAATATAACTCAGCGCATCTAATCGCTACTCTCGTAATGTGGGGGCGCTTAATTATTAATTATTAATTAATTTTAATTATATTTAAAAGATGTATTGACAAAACTATAGTCAAAAGGGCAGGCTATGCAATCATAAATATATATATATATGTATATATATATACATATATATATATATATATATATATATGCCCATCCAGGCAAATATAAATATATATTTTTGCGTGGATGGGCATGCCCGAAGCGAACAATGACCCGTTTCATTATTATTTTCATTGAACGCAATAATGAACAACGGAGCAATCATTTATATATAACAATGCGATGCGCCGAGACTGCGGATAAAGATGACGATGGGCTATGACGGCATTTTCGATGCGGATTTGGTCGCGACTGCGGTGGATGGCCGTCGTCACTGAGCCCAGAGCCCAGCTCTAGCCCAACTGTCTCGCCCTCTCTCTCTGCCGTAGATGTTTCCTGCCAGTTGACTGGGCAATTATCCATTGGCTTGGAAAAGGAAAAAGGGAACTTCAGCAACAGCAACTTCAAATTTTGTGAACTCTATAGCCTAGCTGAAATTCCACAATTTTGGCCTGGATGTACCCTCCCAATTGCTCCGGCTATGCTATATTCGCTTAGTAATTGCCAGACACACTGGCAGCACATTTGGAAGCTATTTGCCTTAGATGCGTGAGTGGGTGTGGTCGAGGTCGGGGTTATATGAAAGAGACGACCATCACCAAGCACAGCTTAACTTTAGGAATGATTTTAACTCCAAATAACATATATGAAAATCTCTTATGTACGAAGCTATAAAAGATATCTAATTATACATAGATATATATACACATATATAGAAACCGGGTCGCACATATACTCTCTTGGTGTATCGGGATCAACAACAAGTCAATCGGAACTAATGCATTTAATTGCTTTGTTGAAGCGTGAAATATTTCGTTCGTTCGTCTTTGGTTTTGAAAGTTTGATTTTTTTTTTTACCGATACACAGCTCTGAAGAAGGAAACAAGAATGATGAAACTTTTATTTCTGCATATATTCACAGACCGATCGTCGAGCGGACGGAAGGGGTAGTTCGACTCGACTCTTGTTCTGCACAGTACCCGAGAACACCAGATCTACATGATATGCTCCTTTCGTAATGAGCAGTGGCGTTTGCTAGGCTTCAGCTGAATTGAACAAGTGTATAGGGTTTGTATTTATTAGATCTAAAAGTCATAGCTCTGGCATCAACAGCCATGCAATCTGGGCAGCAGATGGACGGAAAGAAAGATGGATATTGCTTCTCGAACCAATAGGCCGTATTAAAACAGATGCCCAAGGATGAAGACTACTTTTCTGGAATCCGACTGCGAAAACATTACTGATTGATGAAGAAGAGGCCTCCAATGAGTGATTATCTACCTCAATCTATGTGCGATGAATTCAATTTACTTCGCAGACGGCAGATATGCTAAGGCTCTCAAACCGAAAGTTATATTCAGTTGACATTTTTTGAAATCGAACTATAATAAAAGCTGTCGATTGAAGAAAAAAAATCAAGAAGGCTCTAGTCGAGACTACTCGGCGTCTACTTGCCAAATTACAAGTCTCTACTATTCGAAATGCGTTCTTTTTTACAAAATCTCCGTATGCATAATATCTATATTCGAAGTCTCTAGCTCAAACGGATATAAGGTATGCTAAAAAACGTTTAAAAAAACGAATTTCCTATTTTTTCAATAATTTGGAAATGGGATGAGTTATCGAAAAAGCTAAATAAACTCGTACTGCGTAACTAGCAACAAGTATTAATGTGAAATTTCAGCCCCCTAGCTTTTGTAGTTTCCGAAAATTCGACGTTCATACGGACGGACGGATGGACGGATCAACAGACGGAGAGACGAACATGGCTAAATCGTCTCAGCTCGTAACCCTGATTAAGAAGATATATACTTTATGGCACGCCTCCTTCTGCCCGTTACATACTTTTAACAAAACTTTATACCTTGAATTCCCATTTTCAATGGGTTCAGATTATAACAAGTAATAACGTTGCAGTTGGGTGCAAACAAATGCGTGATACTCTGTTCTGTTCTGTTCCCGTAGGTGCATTTTACTTATTTATTAAACATTTAATAAGCGAATATTTGAGCAATTAGCAATCGTACATGACAAGCAACAAACGTTTTTCCTATACAGACATACAGACTTACATACATATGTACACAGTATACGAGTATACACACTGTCGTGCGCATTCATACAAAAGTCTGCATGCTATATTATTCTATGAATGCGATTGAATAGTGAATTTTTCGATAGTTACTTTAGTTTTGTCAGAAGGCGCTCTAGCAGTGCCTCTTTTGGTTTTAGCTAACTGAACCCAGTCCAGGGAAGTTGCGCCGCTGGCAAGTGCTATGCAAGCTGCACTTAAGGGCGTGGGTTCGATTCCCGCACAAAATCTTTTTTATCGAAAATGTATAGCTTTTTAATTTTATTTATATTTCCAAATTCAAATCCCGCTGGAAACCTTTTGTTTAATCGAAAACTTATACATTTTATTTGTTTAATTCAATAATATTTCTATATTTATGTTAAAATGCTTTCTGCTATCTTAGCAATTACTACTTTGCTATTTATATGCATGAATTATGCAATTGGTCACAACAAATTTCTAACATAGCTGCAAAATTTGGTTGCTTACACTCAAAAAATGAGAAAATTACAAGGTATTTTTCCGAAAATTACTTTTGGGTCATCGATAGAGGAGGCCATTAGTAACTCAACCATCCAATTTTGAAGCTTCTTTTGCGGGTTGCCACGCCCCCTTTGGACTTAGATATATCTACCATAGCTTATTGATCTTGGTATGCCAACCCGAGTATACATGCAAAATTTCATGTCTCTAGTATCAAGGGTTCAAAAGCACAATCGATAATTTGCAAATTGAGATAAGTTATCAAAAACCAAAACAAACTCGTACTGCGTAACTAACATACGAGTATTCATGCAATTTCAAAAATTTCAGCTCTCTAGCTTTTGTAGTTTACGAAATCTCGACGTTCATACGGACGGACAGACGAACGGACGGACGGACAAACGGACAGGGCTCGATCAACTTATTTTTTATGCTGACCAAGAATACATATACTTTATGGGTTTCTCAATACAGGTTATCATGTGGGATGGCCTTGGAGCCTACTTTAAATTATTTATGAATAATAGTTCTGTTTAAGCTCTGGTTATGCCATTAAATCTTAAATGGTGAAAGCTGCCTCACAGGTTGTCCTGAGTCTGAGCACCCGAAAAACTAAATGCAACTTTCTCAGACGGTTTACGATTCGATTACATTGAAACGATAAACAAACTCGACTCTCGCGAGCGAAAGAAGTTCCTCCATTAAAAATTACAATTTTCAAATGGTCCTTGATATCGATGACAGAGAAACAGGCAGACAGACAGTCAAACCTACATCGATCCGGCTGTTGCCTCTGATGACGCCTCTTTCCTCCTGTTGACTACAAGCAAGTGCTTCTCCCATTAAGTCTAAATATGTATATCATATATTTTCACACCTAGTTGTCGTTGGGATATAGTCATAGCGACGGCACTTTGCATCAAATGTGAAGTCTGTACAGGCATATTATATTATTATAAACAAGTAAGAAGGCTCTAGTCGAGACGGCTCGACTACGAGATACCCTGAACCCTGCAAAAGAAAAAGTGATACTCTTCTTCTTTACGAACGTACGTATGAGCACGCGCTCTGCTAACCGCGCAGTTGCTGCCGTGGATTGGGGGTGGGTTGGGCTGAACTTTGACCGCTTATAACCGCTTATTTCTAGATGGACAATCCTTAAATTTTCAGAGTATATTAAGAGTATCAAAATGTATTTATGGAGATGGACACGGCTACTGATATATCTGAAGGAAGGTGTGCTTACAGAACAGGTATGTTTCTCCACAGCTTCTCTCTCATTAAATGTAATTGTCTAGCTTGGGCTACTTCCAAATGTTTGCACTACTTAGGTAGATCCAAAAATCAGACTACAATCTTCAAACTTCACTTTACTTCAGTTCAGTTCCGTTTAGTTCAATTTTCATTTCAGCATTTATTTGGTACCTTTTCATACCCTATACTTGCTGCTGTGGAATCCAACAAGTGTTGTTGACAGCATCACTTTCCACATTTCACTGTGTGCGTATCATTAATTTTCGAGTCGAATGAACCGCAACGTGAAAAATAGCAGCTGATCCCGCTTGGCTTTACGCTTTGCTTTGCGCTTGACATCGACCCATCAACTGGAACTAAATTGACATGTGATAAGAATATTTGATATAAATCTCAAATACCCAAAAAGGGAATCTCTCTCTCTCTCTCTCTCTGTCTCTCTCTGTCTCTCTTTCTCTCTCTTTCTCTCTCTTTCTCTCTCTCTTTCTCTCTCTGTCTGTGTGTGTGTGTGTGCGAGTGTGTAAAAACCTGATTTGAATTTCCAAAGGAATTTGTGAGAGTTGCAGGATTAAGATAAACATCAATTCGTTTGTAGAGCCAGTCAACATTTCCATTACAGTTTGACCAACTAAAACAGAGTGATCTGATGTTGTGGACTTGCATTATATAGGGTTGCTTCCGATAACGGGTGTTAGCTACTTGGATCCCATCGAAAGTGCACATTCCCCTGTCGTATTGTTCAATTGTTTATGCGTGTGTTCAATTCAGTCTGGGAGTTTGTTCACTTGTTCAGTTCCTCTCTTGTAAACACTTGTTCTTCTATTTCGTTCCTGAAAAGCATTGATTCATCGGCTTGTCGGTTCCATACCGATTTGTATTCGATTTGACTCTGCGATTTCGGAATAGACATTAACCCTAGCTTATAGGGGTCTATGACAATCTGAATCCAGTAATATTGTATGGAACTTTTAAGTTGGGATCAATTGATTTAATTCCTAAGTGTGGCTCAGCTCTGGATTTACTGCATAACTGCGCCACAGAGTAATGTCCGAGTGGCCTAAACATCTTTTCAATAGTTGAATATGTTTATTTACCAGACGGACACCAGCTTTATATATTATAATATATATATATATATATATATATATACATATCACTTAAATGATATATATATATATATTAATTAATTAATCGACAGTAATTGATGCGCAGTTGTAAGCGTTTACCACATATATATATATATATATATATATATACATATATATCATTTAAGTGATATGTGCAAGGTGCAGATGAGATAAATTAAAAACATTGGCCTTCATATCGAGTTCATGTGTGCACAGACCTTACGTTCATGTGGACAAGAAACAAGATATGTTATTAGCTGACTGCACTGCTTGCTATGCGCGCACCAATATAATTTAACGATTTTATCCAATTCATAAACCTACTTCAAATATACAGTCCACAGTCCACGCATGAGAATCGTTGCCTGCTTGTGTATAAGTATACTGCTTAATCACAAACTAATTTGATATTAGAAGCTCGGAGAACAGTCGATGTAAGGTGAAAGAAACTTGGAATTGATTCAAACTAGATCGATGGCAAAACATCACATTAAGTTGAGCTGAAAGCATTTTTCGGTACTAGCAGGGTTACGAACCAACCTTATCAAAGACGTAGCTTAGCTGAGACTCCATTCTTAGCTCTGGATGTAAATTACCCATTTACCCTTATTTCCTAGTCACCTTATTCGAATTTGTTCAGCTGGAACGGATGTTGCGAGAGTTCTTAAACCTTCTAATCACTGATATTGTAAAATGGCCTTAACCTATAGTGGTCCCACATAGAAGAGTTTCTCTTTCAGCATTCCCGTTGTACGAATCTAAGGCCAGGTAAGAACCGCAATAAAAACAAGTAAGAAAACTCTAGTCGAGAGTGCTCGACTAGATAATACCCTGAACCTAATTTTAATAAAATATAATAATAATCTGTACTGTGGTTTGGTTTTTTGTAATTATCTTAAAAATGCATAAATGCATAGTGCTGAAAATGGCAAAAAACTTCTTTATTTTGACAAATAGTTAAATATATTGCTCTTGATTAGTACTAAAATTAATCCGTTTTCAAGATATTTACAAAAAACCAGTGTCAAACGTGACAAAAAGTTGACTTTTCTGGAGAATTACCCATATGGATAAATCAGAAAGTATACATAAGAAAGTATGCGTGTAACGTTCAAAATGTACATATGTACATTTATATATACATACATATGTGTGTATGCATTGCCAAAAAAAATAATAATAGATGGCGCTTATATTAGTTGAAATTCGAAAAATGTTATATTATTAAATATAATTAAAAATAGACGTTCCTCGATTAACACGCATCACCTTAATTAACACAGACACTTCATAATTGTAAAAGAAATATATATCAATGCCACTCGAAGCTGTAATAGCCATAATAAATAAATTCACTGCTAAAGCGCCATCTAGCAAGTTTAAATTCTTAGTTTTGAATGTACATGTGTGCATATGTACATACATGTAGGAAAAGTCTTACCGCCGATGTCACGTGCTTTTGTTCATTATTTTCTGTTGACTTAACGGAATAAAATATAATTGAAACAACAACACTTTCAGAAATGATGCTATCAAATATATGAAATTAAAAAAAAAAGACGCACTTATTCACAATTAGTTAAACTACTAACTGAATTTCAAAGGTATCAAATACAAGAGAATAAATAATAAAAAAGAAAGAAATAATAAAAAATAAAAAATAAAAATAAGAAACTATGAAGGGCTTAGGCGAGACTAGAACCTGCGATACCCTAACATTCGTTGCATCTGAAACAAACTCGTACTGCGCGTGCAATATACGGACCTAACACAAAAAGAATGAACTATCTAGCTTTTGTATCTTCGGAAATCGACGCGTTCATACATACGGACGGACGGACAGATGGACAGACGGACATGGCTATATCAACTTTTCTCGTCACCCTGATCAAGAATATATATACTTTATGGGGTCTGCCACGCCTCCTTCTGCCTGTTACATACTTTTAACAAAACCATTTTCAATGGGTTCAGGGTATAAAAAGTGAAGTCGAAGTAAAACTACAACATGCTGGGTTTAACCACTAACCATACAACACATAGACTGGACAAGTAGAACAAACTTTTTTCACGCACAAATATATGAGCGAATTGCCGCACAACTTCGTATTTGTATGGTTAGTGGTTTAACTAAAAGTAATGAAAAAACTCAGATAAGCAATAGTTAGTCATATTCAATAATAGATGGCGTTTGCAGTTGGTAGGATTCATGTATTAAAGACGAGAGCTGGCTGATATATTACTTTAAACATTCTAAATAGTAATATATTCAAACATAGGTGGCGCTCAGAACTAGGCAAACGTATGTGGCACTGTCCAATAGAGGGCGGGGCAAACCTCGTATATATATATATATATATATATATATATATATGTGTGTGTAAGTGTGAGTGTGTGTATGTATGTGTGTGCTTGTTGCAGAAACGAAACGTTGAATTCTTGGAATATCAGTTCTTATAGGTCAGAGCAGGATAGGTTCACAACTTAACCATCGATAGTTCAGTAGCTCGATAGTGCCCTACCATCGATGGTGACGATAGTGCCATCGATAGTTTGGCACCTCTAGTTCACAGCTTTGATTTGTCTATACGACACATCAGTAAGAAGCTGGACAGTGCGCGTGAGCGTGATAGATAGGGCGAGAGGGGTGACGGGGGATGGGATGCTGATTAAGGGAATTGGCTAGTGCAGGAGTGATGTTGGAGAGGGGGCTTGGAAGAGAGACCATTTGATATCTCAGGCAACGGTTGTATGTATATTGTATGTATAATGTGAACAGCATGAATTCTTATTAGCCTTAAGAATATGCCACATACACGGACCGATGTAATGCGCGGCACACGACCAAAATACAATCTAATAACCAATTAATTATACTAATTTATTCGCGTTGTATACAAAGTTGCAGCATTGAAGGCATTCAAAACCACCCCATCACATAACGATATGTCAATAAGGTTTTGAGAAACAAAAAATTGGTATTTAAAAGTGCGCCAAGCATGACGAAGGTACCATAGACAGACGAAGAGTCAAAGTAAAAATGTACTAAAGTTAACAAGTAAGAAGGCTCTAGTCGAGACGGCTCGACTACGGGATACCCTGAACCCTGCAAAAAAAGTGATCGCGCGCTCTGCTAACCGCGCAGCTGCTGCCGTGGCTTGGACATTTTTAACTCCACTTCTATGTAGATGGATGGATCGTTAAGAAACTTTCGGAAAAAGATAATGTCTATTTGCCAAATTGCAAATAGTTGAAATGCGTTCTTTCAATTTGGGAACGAAGGGGGCGTGGCATACAAAATCGGAATATTACAGTCTCTAGCTCAAACGGTGTAGAAGCTACTTCTAAAAAGCTTAAAAAAAGAAAAAGGATTTTCGATTTTTTATCGATAATTAGCAAATGGGATGAGTTATCGAAACAACATTTTCAGCTTTTGTAGTTTCCGAAATCTCGACGTTCATACGGACAACTTATTTTATCGCGCTGTTCAAGAGTATACATATATACTTTAAGAGGTCTGCGACGTCACCTTCTGCCTGTTACATACTCTTCACAAAACCATTATATCCTGATTTCCCATTTTCAATTGGTTCAGGGTACAACAAGTACGAACGTTGCAGTTAGTCCCAACTAACTGCGAGAGACTCTGTTCTGGTAGGTGCCGTTTATTTATTTAATAAACCTTTAATAAACAAAATAATTTTCTATGCTTACTTACAAATGCTGCATGGTATAGTATTGCGATTGAATTGTGAGCTGGGAACTTATTTAGGTTTAACTAACGATTACATGTTATTTTCAAAAGATCTGGGTTCAAATCCCGCTGGAAACTTTTTGTTTAATCGAAAACTTATACATTTTATTTTTTAAGTTCATTAATATTTGTATATTTATGTTAAAATGCTTTCTGCTATCTTAGCAATTACTACTTAGCTATTTATATGCAATTCATGCATTTGGCCACAACAAACTTCATTGTCGATTTGAAACGCCCCCAGTAGGCGTAGACGCATAATTTTTGGCCAGTTCTTAGAAAGAGCCGAGGCTAACATAGCTGCAAAATTTGGTTGCTTACACTCTTACACTACAAAATGAGAAAATTACAGGGTATTTTTCCGAAAATTACTTTTGGGTCATCGATAGAGGAGGCCATTAGTAACTCAACCATCCAATTTTGAAGCTTCTTTTGCGGGTTGCCACGCCCCCTTTGGACTTAGATATATCTACCATAGCTTATTGATCTTGGTATGCCAAGACGAGTATGCATGCGAAAGTCTCTAGTATCAATAGTGTTCAAAATATAGCACAATTTGAAAAATCACGATATATTCAGGGCCGATTAAACCTTTTTGATCGATCGATAGAAGATACGTTTTTCCGAATTTGCCACGCCCCCAATGGCCCCAATGCCCATACAATTTTGCACTTGGGTTGTCACCGCGAGTATACATTCCAAATTGCAACTCTCTAGCTCATCGTCTAGTATGATTACTGGCCTATGGGCGCAAGAGTTTTCCAATTTGCCATGCCCCTAGTGGGCGGATCGGGAAAATGTTTACACTTTATAATTCGGGAGCATATATGAGTATATGTTCTAAATTTCAAGCCTCTAGCTCTAATAGCGCCGAAAAATATTGCGTTCATACGGACAGACGGACGGACAGGAAGACGGAGAGCAAGACGGACATTGCACAAACCCAATGGACTCTTTTTCCCTTTTTGGGAACAGAGCAGTAACAAATGTGAGTGTAAATGCAGCAAGTGCAGCTGCATAGGGAGGCGAAGTAGCGTGGTAAGCTTTCTGAAGTACTTATATATATGGAATGTATATACATATATATATGTACATACGTATATGTACATGTGCACGTGTACGTATTTAGTGATTATATATATATTTATAAATATTTGGAGCTGTTGACTTTTGGCTTTATAAGCAATATTAGTCATTGGGAACAGGCTTCCACTGGGTATACTGGTCTTGGGGTGCTTTTGCGACACTTGCGAACATAGCTCTAATCAACTTCAATGAAGTAACAAGTAGCCAGCATTCGTTCGGAGGGCATTCGTTCGATGGGCATTCGTTCGATGGGCATTCATTCTGTGAGTTGGAATTGGCAATCGCACGAGCCAGAAGTAATTGGGAATAAATATTTCAAAGTTCATTTGCTCGACTGCACCAATGCGATTCGCTGTTGTTTCTCTGCTTTATTTTGGGTTCGCTGGCCAGATGAGCTCGTGCCAGCGAGGTGATTCAGGCCAAGTCTATAGGGAGCAGTTCGCCGAATTTAAGGTCAGTGCACAGCTCAATTAATAAACACCATGAACTTATTGTCCCGCCGACCCTGGCTCGACTTGCCTTCTAGGAGGCCAACAACAGGAGCTACATTCGCGCGCATGAGGAGCTGCGCAGCTACAAAGCTTACGATGAGAACCGCCAAATCGTCCACGCACACAATAAAGCCTACGATTCGGGCAAAAGCAGTTTTCGCCTTGCGACGAATGCCCTGGCCGACATGGTAAGCCATAGATAGTTCGAGCAGCCTTTGGGTACCCGCTACTAGTTTTACGATGGGCTTAAAAACACCAAAGTCCATAATAGTTTTCACAACTATAAAAAGATGAAAAAACTGAAGCTGAAGAAATTGCAGGTGCTGTTTACTACCTCAATATAAAGAGGGTGCAGAGGGAGGTATTATGTTTCGATCGTGTGTTTTTTCGTTTCTTCAACTTTGTAGTCGATCAATGATGATCCGAGTTCTTGGTTAATGCAGAATATACTTTAGATGGCTATCGTTTGGAAATCGGCCTAATATAGTGTAATGTTTCCACTCCATAGAGCACTGAATCGTATCTAAAAGGCTTCTTGCGTCTACTAAGAAGTCCACCGATATCGGAATTGGACAATATGGCCGATATGGTTGGAGCAGCGCTAATGGACAATGTGCCGGACAGCTTGGATTGGCGTAAAAAGGGATTCGAAACTCCGTCGTACAATCAACAAAGCTGCGGCTCGTGCTACGCTTTCAGCATTGCCCAAAGCATTGAGGGCCAAGTATTCAAGCGCACCGGCAAAATTTTGTCTCTAAGTGAACAGCAGATTGTGGATTGCAGCATAGTGCACGGCAACCAGGGGTGTACGGGTGGTTCACTGCGCAACACGCTCCGTTATCTACAAGCTACCGGGGGCCTCATGAGATCCGTTGACTACAAGTATGCCTCAAAGGTAAATCGAACATACATATATACATATATAAAAGGAAATGTGGAGACAGGACATTGACTTCCAGTTGTCATGGATCTCCATTGCAAATCAACAACTATAATTTCTGTAGACCAAGATGTAGAGATATGTTACTATATTATCGACTGCAGCATACTCATTACCGGCCAACACGACACCGGCTCCATTCTCCGATTCGATAGTGTGGTTTTGTGCAATGTCCGTCCGTATGGATGCAATATTTTTCGGCGCTATTAGAGCTAGAGGCTTGAAATTTTAACCATATAATCTCCCATGTATGCTCCCGAATTATAAAGTGTAAACATTTTTCCGATCCGCCCACTAGGAGCGTGGCAAATCAGAAAATGCTCTTGGTCGTATCAATCATATTAGTTGATGAGCTAGAAAATTGCAATTGGAATTTATACTCGCGGTGACCACTTAAGTTCAAAAAGATATGGCGGATATATCTATGTGGTAAAAAAAAGTCCTACTAACTAAAAATGTACAATTCAATCGCCATAGAATATGTGAACTCACGGTGATGTATATGGAGGTGTACACACACCAACATACAAACATCTGCAATACAATTTCGGTTTTTGTCAGATTTTGGATTCCGGTCCCCATTTCACCGCCACACCCCCAACTGTGTAAAAAATGTATTTCAAATACTAGAGACATACAGTTTGATTTGGCATATACATAGATATGAATGTCATAATCATAATCTGAAAGTTTGATTACGATTGTCCGTCTACAAACAGCATTCTTAATCAACTAAGTTCTCGCAACAAAACCCACGTGGCAGAGCAAGCGAGACACTTAGACAGCAAGACGTCTGCAATGCCTACACACACACATGCCTACAAGTATAGATCAGCGTGTGTGTGTGAGCGTGCTTGTATAACGAATCGAATAATTGACTAGTTTTTATTACTTTTTACTTACTTGTTTTTATATAATCCTCTCCGGGTACTTAAATCTTTCCTTTTTTCAATACAATAGTTTTGGATTGCAACAGAACATGCTCATGCACACTTTGATTATTTAATCAAATGAATTTTGTATTTCAGAAAGGACCTTGCCAGTTTGTGAGCGAATTGGCAGTGGTCAATGTCACCTCGTGGGCCATTTTGCCGGTCAATGACGAAAACGCAATTCAGGCGGCTGTAGCGCATATTGGCCCAATTGCAGTTTCTATCAATGCGACGCCGAAAACTTTTCAATTATATAGGTAAGACTGAACCGACAAAAGAGTCAACATCTCATATAAGAGCTACAGGCAGTGCCAAGGGACCAATATCTTTACTATATATTCCATATATACCAAAAGCAACAAATGACCGTTCAGATATATATATATATATATATATATATATAAGCCAATTCAATAGCTCAGTTCTCTCGCTTTGACAAAAGAAGACGAAATTGTAGTATAGTCTGCTTCTACTATATATATCTATATACTATTCTATATGTATGTATGTATGTATGTATGTATGTATGTATGTATGTATATATATATTGGTTTTGTGCATGAATGCAATATTTTTCGGTGCTATTAAAGGTAGAGACTTGAAATGCAATTTGAAATGTACATATACTCCCGTTGATCACCCAAGCTCAAAAAGGTGTGGTGGAGCGTGGTGAATCGGGTAAAACGTATCTTTTACAGCTTTAACTCTAACTCTTAGTTAGAATGCTGAAATTTGACATGTAAGTTAATTATTGTGATAATACTGGGGGCGTGGTAGGTAGGACTTGAATATATTGAAAATCCATTGAAAATGGGAATTCAGGGTATAATGGTTTGGTGAAAATGTATGTAACAGGTAGAAGGAGACGTCGCGACCCCTTATAATATATATATTCCTGATGAGCACAAAAAAATAAGTTGATATAGTCCCATTTTCTTATTATCGATAACAAAATATCGAAAATTCGTTTACTTTCTTAAAAGTTTTTTGAGCGTAACTTCTACACCTAGTAGTTAGCTAGAGACATCAAATTTATATATTTAGATAGATATTATGGATACAATGATTCTAAATTTAGATGCCACGCCGCTTTCGCCCCCAATTTGAAACGCATTTCAAGTACTAGAGACTTGCAATTTCTATACTATATATATTATGTATATTTCTAATATACGCATTTGCATGCTATTAATATGTTCTGAAAGTTTCATGAAGATCGTCCATCTAGAAATGGAGTTATAAGCCTAGGCTCCCCCAACCCACGGCAGCACTGCGTTAGCAGAGCGAGCACTTATACTATAAAAAGGCTCTAGTCGAGACGGCTCGACTACGAGATACCCTGAACCCTGCAAATAAGCGATACTCTTCTTCTATACGCACGTATGAGCGCGCGCTCTGCTAACTTACGCAGTTGCTGCCGTGGCTTGGGGGTGGGTTGGGCTGAACTTTGGACGCTTATAACTCCATTTCTAGATAAACGATCTTCATGAAATTTTCAGAGTAGATTAAGAGTAACTAAATGTATCTATGTGCCAAGTCTCTAGTAATTTTTTTTTTATCGATACAGATAGACAGACCGACAGGACTCAATCAACTTATTTTTTTCTGCTGATCAAGAATATATATACTTTATGGGGTCTCCGACGTCATCTTCTGCCTCTTACATACATTTAACAAAACCATTATACCCTGATTTTCCATTTTCAATGGGCTCAGGGTATAAAAAGAGGAAAATTAGTTTTTTTTCAGGATTCAGGGTATCTCGTAGTTGTGCCACCTCGACTAAAGCCTTCTTACTTGTTTCTTCTGCTTGTTTGCTTGCAGCGACGGAATTTACGATGATGTCGCGTGCAGTTCAACGTCGGTTAATCATGCGATGCTACTCATTGGATATGACAGAGACTATTGGATACTTAAAAATTGGTGGGGAGAAAAATGGGGTGAATCTGGCTACATGAGAATGCGTAAGGGCATTAACTTATGTGGGATTGCAAACTATGCAGCTTATGCAATAGTATAAGCCACGTGATATACACGCCCACAAGAAACCAGGGAGAGAGCCATAGTATATATTAAGTACATCATTATGTCATGCAAAGAAGTAAGTGAATAAAATCACGCTACGTGTCCGATATATATACAAACATACAAACATATAAACATATAAACATATAAACATATAAACATATAAACATATAAACATATAAACATATAAACATATAAACATATAAACATATAAACATATAAACATAGCAACATATAAACATACAAACATACAAACATATAAACATATAAACATATAAACATATAAACATATAAACATATAAACATATAAACATATAAACATATAAACATATATAAACATATAAACATATAAACATAGAAACATATAAACATATAAACATATAAACATATAAACATATAAACATATAAACATATAAACATATAAACATATAAACATATAAACATATAAACATATAAACATATAAACATATAAACATATAAACATATAAACATATAAACATATAAACATATAAACATATAAACATATAAACATATAAACATATAAACATATAAACATATAAACATATAAACATATAAACATATAAACATATAAACATATAAACATATAAACATATAAACATATAAACATATAAACATATAAACATATAAACATATAAACATATAAACATATAAACATATAAACATATAAACATATAAACATATAAACATATAAACATATAAAAATATATAAACATAGATGAGGCATGTATGTATTCATGCCCTTGTGTGAAAGCTTCATTTAATTTACATGCCGCAATTTTGTTGGGATAAGTTAATTAAATTAAAAGCAATATTCACAGTTCGTTGAATCCAAAATACTATATACGTGTTATGTGCAAATTAGAGGCATGGTGTCAAGTCTCGCCCAAGGACTAGAGGACCAGAGCCCCTCATCAAGCGTTATCGCTCGACCAGTACGCATGCGCGTCACAAGTGTCAAAGTGCGCGTTAAACACGCCTCTACGTTGTGAACCGCACGCTCCGATTGGCTGACAGTTTGCGGGACTGTTTCGCTGTTTCTCTTTCTCACTGTTTAACGTTTTTTGCCTGCATCCCGATTGGCGAACTTTGTTTAACTGCTCTTTATTCATTGGACAATCGCTTCTTTTTTATTTGTTTTTAGGAATTTTTCTGATTTCAGAAGAAGTTTAGGTCAACCGAAATTCTTTTGCTATTCAGTTCTCATGGTTGTTTCGAAACGCGCGCGATTTGATCAAGTTTTCGGAACATATTCGTGAATATGAATATGAAACAAACTGAAAAATATTTAGTTAAAATGTCTACATAATTCGAAACAATCAAACGATACAATTATTATATTAGTATTATGCAAATAGAAAGTTATCAGTTAATCTAATCAAACTCCCCAGTTCAAAAACGCACACGGCCCTGCAATATTTGTACTGGTTCAGATGTAGAATGGTAAAGTTACGATTTTCCTGATATTTAGTCTATACTTTTCAGAAACCGAACCTAACCACTTCCATTGGGAAATTTATTACACTTTCTTTAAGCTGTCTACATATATAGACGGCATAAAAATGGATTAATGTCGTAATAGCAGTTATCGAACTCACTTCTCTCATTCTATTCAGAAAGAAACAGCAAAAGTTTAGCGTTGAGTAATTCCCGTAATATTAATAATAGGATGCTCATTACGCGACTAATACGATAGACTCTTTCGCACTGTGACTATTCGGAAGTGAAGATCTCAAAAAGACAATGCGCAGCGATCTCAAATTCACATGTACATACCAGTGTTGCCAACTTTTGTTGAGCAAAAAAATCACTTTTTAGTGGGAACATACTTAAACAAGTAAGAAGGCTCTATGAACATATTAATAGCATCTAAATGCATCTATTTTCCAAATTTCAAGTCTCTAGTATTTGAAATGCGTTTTTTGCATATTTTTATCCATATGCGTATCCATAATATCTATCTAAATATATAAACTTGAAGTCTCGAGCTCATTTTAAATGGGTTCAGGGTATAACAAGTAAGAAGGCTCTAGTCGAGAAATACCTTTTTTTTTAATTGTGGGCGAAGGGGGCGTGGCATCCAAAATCTGAAGATTACATTATCTGCGTATCCGTAATATCAATCTAAATGTATAAATTTGAAGTCTCTAGCCAAAACGGTGTAGAAGTTATGCTCAAAATACCTTAAAAAAAAGTGAATGAATTTTCGAATTTTTTATCGATAATGGTTGGAAATGGGATGAGCTATCGGAAAAAATCGTGCTGCGTAACTAACATACGAGTATTCAAGTGAAATTTCAGCTCTCTAGTTTTTGTAGTTTCCGAAATTTCGACGTTCATACGGACGGACGGACGGACGGACGGACGGACATGCAGGGCTTAATCAACTTATTTTTTTTGTGCTGATCAAGAAAATATATACTTTGTGGGGTCTGCGACGTCTCCTTGAGCGCAACACAAACGTCCTTGAATGACGATCATGGAAAAAACCCAAAAATAGATCATTTCTGTTTGAGTACGAGCGAGTTCGTTGAAAACAGTTGCAATTTGTGACTCTACTTTTTTTCGTTCTCAACGGATACTTGCGGGCTCGGACTCAGGGTATATCAAGTAAGATTCGAATGGAATTTATATGATACAGAAAACCCCATGTTGATTGTCATTAAATTGATCAGAAGTTGATGCATAATGCAAAAACCGCAAAAGATATAGGTTTGCGATTTTTCATGTCTTCAAGTCGATCCACATTAATCCGAAACGATCTCCTCTCCGCTTCATACAGCAAAATAATATACTAATGGGAGCATATTTTAAACTAAATAGCTTATTCGGGTTTTTTGAGCTGTTCACTCTATGCATACGAGTGCGCGTATATGTTTTAACAGGCTTACCTGTACGCCTATCTGTGAACAGAACAGGTACTTGTAATTAGGCAAAGTAAACTCAATTATCTGCGCATTTCATTTTCAAATGTTAATCGTCCAGCAATTTAACCCAATTAAATATGCATGATGTTTTACGTGTAAACAAAAGACCATCGACTGAAGCAGCAACAACAACAACAAGCAATTGAGTGTGGAATAACATTATCCGCCCCCATTTGAAACACCTTCCATTCTATTTGCCTGTTGACAGTAACCACTCAACCGAATTATTGCCAACTCATCAGTGGGCATTTTAGTCTTTATCTGCCTATCTCTCTCTCTCCTCCTTCTCCGTCTCTCTCTCTCTCTCTCTCTATATATATATATATATTTTCTCTGTATGTCTCTCTATCTCTCAATCCCTTTTCCGTTCGCTTGTACCCCTTATGCTTGTCAAAGGACACATGCTTTCAAATTGCAAACCACCCTTAAGCGAATGATTGGGATATTGCCCCAAACTGTAATCGTTTTCAATTTGAATAGAGACTATCAATTGTACATATACATATATATATATATAAGCTATAAGCTCGTGTTTCAGTATTTGCTCTTTATATACCCTGTAATTTATTATACATTATGTATGAAGGTGTACTTTTAGTTAATTTATCATCAATTTTCTAATTTTATTATTTTGTTTAAAAAGTAATATTTTATTATTAGAAAATAGAATTTGTTAATGTTGATTTATATTTAATTCACTAGAGACTTGTAATTTGACAAATATGCATACTTATATTATTATAATTATTATTTATATTATTAATATTAATATATTCTGAAAGTTTCATGAAGATCGTCCATCTAGAAATGGAGTTAAAAGCGTCAAAAAAATAAGAGTATTAGTTTTTTTGCTGGGTTCAGGGTATCTCGTAGTCGAGTCTTCTCAAATAGAGCCTGCTTACTTGTTATATATTATAATTTTTAATACCGTTTTTATATTGTATTATATACAAACTACAATAATTATAATAAAAAATAAATAAATATAAATTCCTTTTTTTATTATTCACATAGTAAATATATTAGTATTGCAATTTACTTATTTTATATATATATTTCTATTTTTTGTGTTTATTTATTTATTTTTATTTTTTTCCTCAAATGAGATGTCATCTAATAATGCACAATTCATGAGCACTGGGTAGCAGGAAGTCTGGAAATTCGACGAAAGATATTAAATTGAAATATAAAGCCTGTGTAAGCAATTACGGAGTCGCGTGAAGCCAGAGACAAAAAAAAAAAAAAAAAAAAAAAAAAACAACAAGAATAACCGCTCGCTGTACGCCCTTTATAAACAAAATTACACAACTTAAGTTAATTGCATTCTCACTGTAAATGAGTTGCGTACGTTTTTGTTAACTACATATTTATGCATGTAGCGTATACTCATACATTCATTTCCATTTATATTTAAATACAGGCATACCTGACATCTGATTAAGTGGTCTTGGATGCCGATCAACGTCAAGACTAATCAATTAGTCCCAATAATGTGCACGTATAGCATGTACATAATTTATTTAATATAGAAGAATTTAAAGGATAAACTTCAAATTTCTGATATGAACAAGTAAGAACGTTGCAGTTAGGCGCAACTAACTGCGAAATACTTTGTTCCCATATTATTTAATTATTTATTTAATAAACATTTAATTAACGAACTATTTCGGCAATTAGAAAACGTACATGGCAAGCAACAAACGTTTTTCCTACACATACATACAGATTTACACATGTACACACTATACGAGTATACACACAATTTTCTATGTATGCATACAAAAGTTTGCATGCCAGAATATTCTAAGAATTGTGACTGAATTGGGAATTTTTCGATCGTTACTTTAGTTTTGTCAGAGACGCTCTAGCAATGCCTTATTTGGTTTTAGTCGACACATCTCATATCAGGGCAGTGGCGCTGGTGGTAAGCGCTATGCAAGCTATACTTAGGTGAGTGGGTTCGAATCCCGCAGAAAACTTTTTTTTTTTTTAATTATTATTTTTTAATTTTTTGTATTTTTGTAAAAATAAAATTGGCTTGCTGCCATGATAATAATTTATACTCATACGCATATGAATTGTGCATTTAAGCAAAAACTAAAACAAATTTTCCAATTTTTCTTAGAAAGGGCCGAGGCTAACATGACTGAAAAATTTGGATGCTTACACTCTAAAAATTCGAAAATAACAGGGCATTTTTCGATATGCCACGCCCCCAAAGAGGCTGAAAAATTATTTTTGGGTGATCGATAGAGGAGGACATTAGTACCATCTAATATACTGAACCATCAAAATTTCAAGCTTGTAGCTCTAAAACTCTAGGAGATATAAACTTTTGCTGTTTGCCACGCCCCTGTGTGCGTAGATATATCTACCATAGCTTATTGATCTTGGGTTGTGAATCCGAGTATACATGCGAAATTTTAAGTCTCTAGTGTCAATAGTGTTCAAAATATAGCACAATTTGAAAAATCACTATATATTCAGGTCCGATTTGCTGCGCCCCCAATGGGCGTAGACATATAACTTTTTGATCGATCTTCTTAGAATCATAACATTAACTCACATGCAAAATTTCAGCGTTCTAGCTTTACCGGTGTAGAAGATACGTTTTTCCCGATTTGCCACGCCCCCAATGGGCGTAGATATATCCGCCATAGCTTTTTGAACTTGGGTTGTCACCGCTAGTATACATTCCAAATTGCAACTCTCTAGCTCATCATCTAGTATGATATCTTGCCTATGGACGGAAGAGTTTTCCGATTTGCCACGCCCCTAGTGGGCGGATCCAGCTCCAGCTCTAGTTCTGCCGAAAAATATTGCGTTCATACGGACAGACGGACGGACAGCAAGACGGAACAAAGTATAAAAACCCAAGCTAAACTAAAAATACGAAGCACTTGATTGACAATCCTTGGATTGATTGAGAATCAAGGATTGATGTGTGCAAGGTTAATTTGAAAACAAGACAATATAGGCACAATACCAGCGAACCGAATGACCAACAATAACAACAATAGGAAGTAAGAGGGAGGCTCTAGTCGAGACTGCTTGACTACGAGATACCCTGAAAACTGAAAAAAACTAATACTCTTCTCCTTTACGCATGTATAACTGTGTAGTTGCTGCCGTGGATTTCCGGTTGGTTGTACTATACTCTGGACAAAAAAAAAACTAACTCGCTCTGCTAGCCTCGCAATTGGTGCCGTGGCTTGGGTTGGGCTATAGTTTGGACGCATATAACTCCATTTCCAGATGGACCATCTCTTAGAAGTTATGCTCAAAAAACTTCCTACAAAATTAACGAATTTTCGAATTTTTATTGGAAATGGGATGAGTTATCGAAAAAACAAAAATAACTAACATACGAGTATTCATGTGAAATTTCAGCTCTCTAGCTTTTGTGGTTGCCGAAATCTCGACGTTCACATGGACGGACGGACAGTTGGACGGACTATATCAATTTATTTTTTTGTGCTGATCAAGAACATATATACTTTATGGGGTCAGTGACGTCTCCTGCTGCCTTTTACATACATTTTTACAAAAAGCATTATACGCTGAATTTCCATTTTAATTTGCATTATCAAATAACAATATTAGTTAGCATTATTAATAATTATTATTATTGCTAAATTATATCAATTCTAATACATACATAAATCGTTTTAAAGAATGAAAAACAACCCCGCTTAACCATTGGCAGCCGTAGGCAAAGCTCACCTCCCCCGCCCCGACCTTATTGTTCGCTGACTAACTAAGTACATCTGCCACATTGTTGGCAATCTGGTCTGTTTTTTCAAATACTAACATAATTTTGTCATTATTTACATCGCTGGTTTGTAATTCGTTCAACCCTCTGGTGGCATGGCCCTCGTCTCTCTTCGTCTCTCGCTTTGGAAGTTGAGAAGTCTTGCAATAATTTGTTTCGCTTCCCATAAGGGAAACATTGGCATTAAGCTTAACAATCTGTACTTTGTTACTGTTTCCTGTTTTCGTGTAACCATATTATCTTTAACGAATTGTCTCTAGGGACAATCTTCCTTTCAATTATGCCATTCACACGCATAATATAATTGAATATACCAACGTTTCCACACAGGACGGGCGTGTCTTGCACAGATTGAATAAATTTATTTTAATCTTTCATACATACTTATATATGTGTATCCGTAGTCCATGTTCACGTCCTTCTGTTCTTTAATTCGTATCACTGACCTAACTTACAAAGGTCTTATAATTTCTGAGATCGTGTTTTTAGTGTCTTTCTGCTCTGTTCGTAGGTTTCTTCTCTGCTTGTTCTTGTTGGTAGCATAGTCTTTTAAGTGTTAAGATCTACCCGAAAAGCTCGCAAGGGGCGCAGAGGGTACTTCGTATTGGAAAATGTACTAATGTAACTTGGAATCTCTCGGCTTAAAGTATATAGTAGATTGTAAAATCCGATAAAATTGTATATTCCAGACACAACATATATCGCGATCTTTAAAAACTTTTTCGATTTCTTTTTTTTTCAGACATTGCACTAAATGGCATTCCCAGAGACAATACAAAGATCCACTCGGCCTTCAACCCCGGTCAATCGAATGGAAAACAGTCAAGTAGCCGTATCCCCTAAATCGAATCATGTGCGTTGACTTCAACCAAAAATACACACAATTATTGAAATCGAATAGCAAATAAAGGAAAACAATATAAACTTCTTCTGTTTAGGGTGTGTGAACAGGGACCGAAATGAAAGTAGACGAATGTTTCCCTGAGGTATTGTAGACTACGTGCCTTGATTTTCTATTCGAAGCAGCCACACAGACTACGAAGGCTGTTAAAGTTCTCCCACTTAAGCAATAAATAGGATATATATCACTTATTTTCCCATTTAATTTCTTTTTACTTCACTACTTTTTACTACAAATCCTTGCTAGCAGTGCTGGAACGTTAGATACTGTGACCAGTTGAAGTAGCCGGAATTGGTTCTGATTAGAGGGAATAGATTTGCTCACACATATTACCATTTCCATTCCAAGAGAAATTGATTGATTCCAATTGATATATGGGATAATGATTCTTTAAATTTGGAAATATATAGTTCACGGAAATGTAATCCTAGTTCATATACAAAAACTACACACATTCATCTGCAACAACCTTAACGAACTAGAAGCTTGAATATTGGAAACCTTTGAATTTATCTAGGCACATATATAGGCAAAACGAGTACGGCTAGCAGTGCTTGCCAAGGACTTTTGCAAACGTTTTGCTTAGTAACGTATATAATAATATATATCTCGTGTCATATCGGTGTGAAAATATGACGTTGTGTTAGTTTTATGTTGTGAAAGAGAAACTGACAGATAACGCTAATCAATTGAGCTAGCATTTTAATGACAATTAAAGGATATATTGAGAAACGATAAGAAATAAAAAATTCGTTTACTCTTTTTACGTTTTTTGAGCGTAACTTCTACACCGCTTGAGTTAGAGACTTAAATATTTTTAAATTTATATAGATATTATGGATACAAAGATTCTGTTATTATTATTATTCAGATTTTAGATGTCACGCCCCTTCACCATCAATTTGAAAACAAAACAAGTAAGAACTTTGCAATTAGGCTCAACTAACTGCGAAATACTCTGTTCCCATAGGTGAATTTTATTTATTTAATAAACATTTAATTAACGAAATATTTCGGCAATTAGCAAACGTATATGGCAAGCAACAAACGTTCTTCCTACACAAACATACAGATTTACATATGTACACACTATACAAACGATTTTCTATGTATGCATACAAAAGTTTGTATGCCAGAATATTCTAATTGTGACTGAATTGTGAATTTTTCAATCGTTACTTTAGTTTTGTCAAAAGGCGCTCTAGCAGTGCCTTATTTGGTTTTAGTTAGCGAAGCTTATACCATGGCAATGCAGCTGGACTTAGGTGCGTGGGTTCGAATCCCGCAGAAAACTTTTCTTTCTAAAATGATAATTTTTTAATTTTTATACTTTGTTCCCAAAGGGAAAAAAGTATATTGGGTTTGTGCAATGTCCGTCTTGCTGTCCGTCCGTCTGTCCGTATGAACGCAATATTTTTCGGCAGAACTAGAGCTGGAGCTGGATCCGCCCACTAGGGGCGTGGCAAATCGGAAAACTCTTCCGTCCATAGGCAAGATATCATACTAGATGATGAGCTAGAGAGTTGCAATTTGGAATGTATACTAGCGGTGACAACCCAAGTTCAAAAAGCTATGGCGGATATATCTACGCCCATTGGGGGCGTGGCAAATCGGGAAAAACGTATCTTCTACACCGGTAAAGCTAGAACGCTGAAATTTTGCATGTGAGTTAATGTTATGATTCTAAGAAGATCGATCAAAAAGTTATATGTCTACGCCCATTGGGGGCGCAGCAAATCAGACCTGAATATATAGTGATTTTTCAAATTGTGCTATACTTTGAACACTATTGACACTAGAGACTTAAAATTTTGCATGTATACTCGGGTTGACAGCCCAAGACTAGACAGCCAAGACTACCCAATAAGCTAGGGTAGATATATCTATGCCCACAAGGGACGTGGCAAACCGCAAAAGTTTATATCTACCACAGTTTTAGAGCTAGAATCTTGAAAATTGGATGGTTGAGTTACTAATGTCCTCCTCTATCGATGACCCAAAAATAATTTTTCAGCCTCTTTGGGGGCGTGGCAGATCAAAAAATACCCTGTAATTTTCGCATTTTTGGAATGTAAGCAACCAAATTTTGCAGTCATGTTAGCCTCGGCCCTTTCTAAGAAAAATTGGAAAATTTGTTTTAGTTTTTGCTTAAATGCACAATTCATATGCGTATGAGTATAAATTATTATCAATTGGCAGCAAGCATTTTATAATAAATTTACAAAAATACAAAAAATTAAAAAATAATAATTTTTTAAAAAAAGTTTTCTGCGGGATTCGAACCCACTCACCTAAGTATAGCTTGCATAGCGCTTACCACCAGCGCCACTGCCCTGATATGAGATGTGTCGACTAAAACCAAATAAGGCATTGCTAGAGCGTCTCTGACAAAACTAAAGTAACGATCGAAAAATTCCCAATTCAGTCACAATTCTTAGAATATTCTGGCATGCAAACTTTTGTATGCATACATAGAAAATTGTGTGTATACTCGTATAGTGTGTACATGTGTAAATCTGTATGTATGTGTAGGAAAAACGTTTGTTGCTTGCCATGTATGTTTTCTAATTGCCGAAATAGTTCGTTAATTAAATGTTTATTAAATAAATAATTAAATAATATGGGAACAAAGTATTTCGCAGTTAGTTGCGGCTAACTGCAACGTTCTTACTTGTTTTATATTGTCACAAGCTGCTATAGCAGTGAACTTATTTAGGTTTAGCTAACGATCACATGTTTTTTTCAAAAGACCTGGGTTCGAATCCCGCTGGAAACTTTTTGTTTATTAATCGAAAACTTATACATTTTATTTTTTTAATTCATTAATATTTTAATATTTATGTTAAATGCTTTCTGCTATCTTAGCAATTACTACTTAGCTATTTATATGCAATTCATGCAATTGGCCACAACAAACTTCTTTGCCGATTTGCCACGCCCCCCGTAGACGCATAATTTTTGCACAGTTCTTAGAAAGAGCCGGGGCTAACATGACTGGAAAATTTGGATGCTTACACTCTAAAAATGCGAAAATAACAGACACGCCCCCAAAGAGGCTGAAATATTATTTTTGGGACATCGATAGTGGAGGCCATTAGTAACTTTTTATACCCTGAGACCATTGAAAATGGGAAATCAGGGTATAATGGTTTTGTTAAATGTATGTAACAGGCAGAAGGAGGCGTGGCAGACCCCATAAAGTATATATATTCTTGATCAGGGTGACGAGAAAAGTTGATCTAGCCCTGTCCGTCTGTCCGTTCGTCCGTCCGTCCGTATGTATGAACGCGTCGATTTCCGAAGATACAAAAGCTAGAGAGTTCATTCTTTTTGTTAGGTTCGTATATTGCACGCGCAGTACGAGTTTGTTTTAGAAATTCGATAACTTGTATATTTGCAAAGTTATCGATAAAACACTTTATCGGGAACCAGTTATAAAACTATATCTAATTTATCTTTAGAGTTAGAGTCTCCAAGTCTTCTGCATATATATAGGTACTAATTTATTACAATTTCGGTTTTTGTCAGATTTTGGATTCCGATTCCGATCCCCGATTCCCCCCACACCACCATATGTATAAAAAATGCATTTCAAATACTAGAGACATGCAGTTTGGTTTAGCATATATGTAGATATGAATATCATATTCATAATCTGAAGAGATCAATACGATTGTCCGTCTAGAAACAGAATTATAAATCAATAAAGTTTTTGCAGCAAAAGCCATGTGGCGCAGCAACAAAGGCAGCGAGACAGCAAGCCGCCTGCAATGCTTACACACATACATGCCTACAAGCGTAGATCAGCGTGTTTGTGTGCTCGTGTTTTAACATGTATAGTTTCTTACTCGTGGATAATCGAAACGAGGCATTCTTGGAATATGATTCGTTCGAAGAAGTGCTCAGGGGATTTCGCAGTCGAGCCTTCTTAGTTGTATAATTTTGGTTTTGCTTTATAATATATTCGTAGCCTACAAATCGTAAATATTAAGCTTGTTATTCCTCCATTACAATCCACATACCATACGTACGCATAGGAGATCGAAGACAGTGTAATAGGATAGGATATGATAATGATGACAGTATAAAAAGACATAATACAAATCAATAAAGTTAGAATTTATATAATTAAATGGTAGTAAAAATAATTTACTTTCGATCTGTTTTAGGTTAGCTCCGTAATGCTTTATGGCATACCCATAGTATCGCTGTATATTGAGGACCAAGAGCGCCTATGTTTGGCTCAGATTTCGAATACTCTTTTGAAGCAGTTCAGCTATAATGAGATTCACAATCGACGAGTGGCACTCGGTATAACGTGCGTGCAATGCACTCCCGTACAGCTGGAGATTTTACGTAGAGCAGGCGCCATGCCAGTTAGTTCTCGACGCTGCGGCATGATAACGCGGCGAGAGGCGGAACGGCTCTGCAAGAGCTTTCTGGGTGATAATACACCGCCTCGGCTGCCCGATGACTTTGCATTTAGCGTGCAGCACAAATGCGCATGGGGCTGTCGCGGATCATTTTTGCCCGCACGGTATAATTCGTCGCGTGCTAAGTGCATTAAATGCAGCTTTTGTGGAATGTTCTTCTCGCCAAATAAATTCATATTCCATTCGCATCGCATTACCACCAACGATCGCTATATACAGCCGGATGCAGCTAACTTCAATTCGTGGCGTCGTCATATGACATTGAGCGGTCACAATCATGATGAGAAGATAATTCACGCTTGGGAAGATGTTAAGGCGATGTTTAATGGCGGCACAAGGAAGCGACTTGTAAGCTGCAACAATAACAGCAACAACAGCAACAATAACAACAGCAAACACAACAATAACAACAACGACAACGGTAATAGTAGCCATAGTAATAGTAAACGTAATCAAAATTTAACAGAGCTAAATGAAACATCGATCAACAATTCATCGTCACTTAGCTGTGAGACGAAAGCAACCCTTGAAGAAACGCTGTGTACGACAACGACGATGAAACGAGCTATTAATCAACAATACAACTATAGCACAGTAGCGGCTGCAGCTGCGGCTGTTGTTGGTGTAACAGCAGTTGCTGGCTTCAATTTACATCGATCAACTGTGCTATCACCACTGCAATCGCTTCGCAACGAGCACGATTTATCGATTGTGCCGCTATCACGAAACTTTGTTGTAGACTATACGATGTGGCAGCAGCAGCAGCAACAGCAACAGCAACAACACCAACAGCAACAGCAACAGCAACAGCAGCAACAACAACAAAGTCTATTATCAAAAAAATGTGATAGTAATGGTGCAATGAATGAATCATATCCATGGATCAGACCTGACTTAAGCAATTTACAGCAGCCATTGAATGTGATTAGAAATGAATCACGCACATCGGCTAACTATCACAAAGTTCCAGATGAGCATACCGATTTCAATATACCATCGATATTGAGTTGTTCGGCTTTTAAGCCAGTTGTCGCCTCCGCTGCAATAATGTCAACTTCGCTGTATGCAACGCATTCAAATGATTCGATTAGCAATGTTTACATGAGTCCAACGCAAACGACAACTGTTTTTACACACAACAGCATTACGACTGAAAGTTTACCAACTGGTGCAATAATCAATTCATCATTAGCTTCACAAATAGAACAGCTAAACGAAACTAATGTTAATAGTCAGTTAAGAAGCGTAGAGCCTATATATACTAGAAAGACGAATGAAAATAATGACGATTATGATAATAACAATGACAATGACGATGAATATGATAACGATAAAGGTCATGTTGCCGATGATGATGACGAAGTTGTCGACATTGAGTCGACAGAAGATGATGCTTTAGTCATAAATGAATCAACTAACATCTGCCCAGATGATATCAACTCGCTCAGTACAACGCACTCCCAAGTAAACTCCCTTTCACATTCCCAATCAGTGAGTCCTAATGATGATGTCGATGTCGATGGCATTACAACCGATGTTGAAGACGAAATCGATTTCAAATCAAACAGCTGCTCAAATTTTCATCTTCACAATAATGAATTATATAAGCTAACGTCTATGGCTAGAAATGCTGATATTAAAAAAAATATTGAGGTACTTCAAATCTATATATAATTCAATTTATCAGTTATGTTACTCTATTTTTACCCTAAGCCCATGATGAAAATGGGTATGTGAAAATGTATATATGTAACAGGCAGAAGGAAACGTCGCAGACCCCATAAAGTACATATATATTCCTAATCAGCGCAAAAAACCAAGTCAATAAGCCCTGTCCATATGTTCGTCCTTCCGTATGAACGCAGAGATTTTGTAAACTACGAAAGCTAGAAAGCTACAATTGTACATGAATAATCGTGTTTTAGATACGCATACCATTTCCTTATTATCGATAAAAATTTATAATTCGTTTACTTTTTCTTCGTTTTTTATACTGTTTGAGCTACTCTTCAAATTTTAATATTTAGATAGATATTACGAATACGAAGTTTGCGTAATTTTCATATTTTGAATGCCACGCCCCCTTCGCTCACAATTAAAAAACGTATTTCAAGTTCTAGAGACTTGCAATTCGGCAAATAAACAGATTTGAATGCTATTATTACGTTTCATGAAGATCATCCATTTAGAAATGGAGTTATAAGTTATTTTATCGATAATAAGGAAACGGAATGGGTTATCTAAAAACAAAATAAACTCTTACCGAGAAACAAACATACAAGTAACCATGTGAAATTTTAGCTCTCTAGCTTTTGTAGTTTACGAAATCTTTGCGTTCATACGGACGGACTGATGGTCAGACGGACAGGGCTATATCAACATATTTTTTTACACAGATCAAGAATATATTTTTTATGGGGTCTGCGACGTCTCCTTATACCTGGTACATACATTTTCACAAAACCATTATACCCTGTATTCCGTTTTTCATTGGGTTCAGGGTATAAAAATAGTTTTCTTGGCATTATTTTTGTTTAGGATTCAAGTGGATTGAATGGACTGAAGAAGTTATCTCGGCGCAAGTACTCATTGAATCAACAAAGCCAACGTCAATTTTGGAAAAAGAATGGTTTGAAAATTGACAGCGATAAGATATTTGATGGGCAATCTAGTCTACATAATATGCCGCACCGAGTTACGTTCCCAGTATTTTTAAGATCACACTTGAACTCGTTTCGAAATCGCCAAACCCAACACCAGAGACCACCGAGCCCTATTCATACGCCTAGACAATTTTATTGTTGTGATTCCACAGCGAGAACAATTGAAAATGGCATCGAATAAGATAAATAATAAAAAATAATTAACACAAAAACAATATTTTAATATATTCTTATAATAATTAAAAGAAAATAACTGTTTTAAGTAATAATAAAAATGTTATGTAAGTCAATATAATATATATATATATATATATATATATACTTACATACCGATTGTAAATGTTAAGGTCCAATAAATAGATTAAACCCAATTAAAACAAATATTTTTCTTTATTAGACTGATCTGACTTATATTATGCAGCATGTATTTATTAAAACAGAATGAAATGTGTATTCAGGGTGTCAAATATCATGCAAGAAATAATTTTGACAGAAACTTATAATTAACAAGTAAAAGAACATTTGGGCATGTCATCTCACATCTCAATAGAACACATATGTACTTGCCACCTGTACTCTTTCAAAACACATAGACAAGCAATTTTCAAAAACACCAACCCAATAGAAAGCCTCACCAACCCCACACCATCAAACACTTTAAAAATCCTATAATACCTAAAAACCACTAACCTCTACTTTAACATATAAAACAAGTAAGAACGTTGCAGTTAGGCGCAACTAACTGCAAAATACTTTGTTCCCATAGGTGCATCTTATTTATTTAATAAACATTTAATTAACGAACTATTTCGGCAATTAGAAAACGTACATGGCAAGCAACAAACGTTTTTCCTACACATACATACAGATTTACACATGTACACACTATACGAGTATACACACAATTTTCTATGTATGCATACAAAAGTTTGCATGCCAGAATATTCTAAGAATTGTGACTGAATTGGGAATTTTTCGATCGTTACTTTAGTTTTGTCAGAGACGCTCTAGCAATGCCTTATTTGGTTTTAGTCGACACATCTCATATCAGGGCAGTGGCGCTGGTGGTAAGCGCTATGCAAGCTATACTTAGGTGAGTGGGTTCGAATTGCGCAGAAAACTTTTTTTTTTTTTAATTATTATTTTTTTATTTTTTGTATTTTTGTATATTTATTATAAAATGCTGTCAGCAAGCAATAATAATTGATAATCATTTATAAACATACGCATATGAATTGTGCATCTGTAGGGCATAGATATATCTACCATAGCTTATTGATCTTGGGTTGTCACCTCGAGTATACATTTCAAATTGCAACTCTCTAGCTCATCATCTAGTATGATAACTTGCCTATGGGCGGAAGAGATTCCCGATTTGCCACGCCCTTAGTGGGTGGATCGGGAAAATTTTTACACGCTACAATTCGGGAGCATATATGAGTATATGTTTAAAATTGCAAGTCTCTAGCTCTAATAGCGCCGAAAAATATTGCGTTCATACGGACAGACGGACGGACAGCAAGACGGACATTGCACAAACCCAATATACTTTTTTCCCTTTGGGAACAAAGTATAACAAGCACCCAACATACACATACAATACTCAAACCGTGTATATACATATGTAGGTATTTATAAGTATATATGTAAATATGAAAAATATTTAAATATCCGTAGTCTAAGCTAGCACGAGCTGAAGGCCATAGTTGTCATAGCCCTAAGGAAAAAGAAAACGCTAGCATATGATTTTAATTATAAGCTAGATCTAAATAAATAAATAAATAAAAAACAAGTAAGAAGGCTCTAGTCGAGACTGCTAACTAGGAGATACCCTGAACCCTACGAAGAACAGATATTTTATACCCTGAGCTCATTGAAAGTGGGAAATCAGGGTATAATGGAGGCGTGGCAGGGTGACGAGAAAAGTTTATATAGCCGTATGCTTGAACGCGTCGATTTCCGAAGATGCAAGGTAGAGAGTTTATTCTTTTTGTGTTAGGTCCGTATATTGCACGCGCAGTACGAGTTTATTTCAGAAATTGATAACTTGTATATTTCCAGAGTTATCGATAAACGAATTTATCGAGAATCAGTTAGAAAATTATATTTAATTCCTCTTTAGTGTTAGAGCCTCCAAGTCTTCTGCATATATAAATATTAATTTAATACAATTTCGGTTTTTCATTCCGATCCCCCGATGTGTAAAAAACCCATTTCAAATACTAGAGACATGCAGTTTGGTTTAGCATATAAATATTAATGTCATGATCATAATCTGAACGTTTGATTACAATTTTCCGTCTAGAAACATAATTATTAATCAAAGAAGCAAAAGCAACGCGGCTTAGCAATCAAGGCAGAGAGACAGCAAGATGCTTGCAATGCTCATACACATACGGGCCTACAAGCGTAGATCAGCGTGTGTGTGTGCTCGTGTTTTTACATGTATAGTTTCTTACGCGTGGAGAATCGAAACGAAGCATTCTTGGAATATGATTCGTTCAAAGAAGAGCTCAGGGGATTTCGTAATCGAGGAGTCTCGACTACAGCTTTCTTACTTGCTCTTCTTCGCGCATGCAAAAGTGCGTTCACTGCGTAGCTGATGCATTGGCTTGGGGTGCATTTGGGCTATATTTCGAATACATAACTCAATTTCTAGATGGACGATCTTAATGAATGTAATAATAGCATTCGAATATGACTATCATCGAAATTACAAGTATGTAGTAATTTTCTGCTGCTGCGTCGCATGGGTTCCCGATAAATTCGTTTATCGATAACTTTGCAAATCTACAAGTTATCGAATTCCTGAAACAAACTCGTACTGCGCGTGCAATATACGGACCTAAAGCTAGGTACACATGATGCAAACAATTTGCAGCAAGTTGATTGCTGCAATCAAATTTGCACGTTTGAACACGAGTGCAAACATTTTGCTGCAAACAAAAAATTGTTTGCGGCAAGTTTTGTTGCTTGTCGTCTGAATACAGAATTTTGCCGTTAAGTTGGTTGCTCCAGTTGCTTGCATGGTTGCATGTACTGTTTGCTTTCAGACGCAATATTGCAGCAAACAAAGCGCCTAAATTCATTAAAAATGACTACGGAAATAATTATAAAATTCAAAATTTGGTAAATAATAAAATTTATTGAAAATATCAGAGTAATTGATTATTTCATATATGTTTATATTGCCATGACACTTTATTATCAGGCGACACAAAAAAATGTTTAAATTCTTCACAAATATCTTTTGCTTCAGTAGAGTTTTGCGTACTTCTTTGAATTGGTATGCAGTTTCCTTCTAAGGTCAAATCATTACGCCAAGTACCTGGTACCACTTCTCCATCAACTTCATTGTCGAATGTTCCATTCGGAGCATATTTTTGTGTTGACTCTTTCTTGGCCATCAACCAGTTATGTAATGCGCAAATTGCATGGACAACATCTATTGTCTTTTCTGACCCTAGTTCCAATGGCTTTCTTAAAACCCACATTTTTTACCACTCTTCTTGCTCTGGAAAAACGGTAGTTAAAAACACGATTTGGAGCTGGTTGATTTCTAAATGGATATGGTTTCAATCCGAATGCATCATCCACTACATCCCTATGTACACCTTAACATCCTCCATCAGAAATTTTTCCTTTGCCTCCTACATCGAAGTAAATTATTTTATAGTTTGCATCTGCTAACGCTATGCGTGCAATATTTTTTTTTTTTTTTATCAAAATTACTAATATAGCAACAGCAGCAACTCTCGATTTTTGTGCCGACATAATATCAACACGTCGTTATTCCTTGACTTTTTCGAAACAACAGAACTTGCAAATGAGTGTCACTTGCAAGCAATGCAAACAAAAAATGAAAACACGTGTAGACATTAACGCAATATATTGCACGAAAGAGCCATGCAAAAGTTTGCGTGCAAAACAAAAATTGATTGCAGCAAGTAATTTGCATGCAATATTTGCATTGGTTATTATTAACTTGCTGAAAATTGTTTGCATCGTGTGTACCTAGCTTAACACAAAAAGAATGAACGCTCTAGCTTTTGTATCTTCGGAAATAGACGCGTTCATACATACGGACAGACAGACAGCTTTTCTCGTCACCCTGATCAAGAATATATATTGTTGAGGTTTTTCTTTTGAAATAAATCAAAACGCAGTTTTGTAATGTAGGTGCAGCAACACAAGTTTATTTAATAAAATCAAATTATAAGTAACAAGTACACAACGCGACGTCTTCAACTTAACTGAGCCGACACTTTCACAACTGATTTCCCATTTTCAATGGGCTCAGGGTATAAAAAGAATGAAGTTTGTAGCTCTTATAGTTTCAGAGATCGACCACTCCACCTGCTCCAGGAGCTCCAACGGTTTTGAGGTGCCATCAAATCGCAAGTTCCACTCCCTCTTTTGTTTTGCCACATTTGGCTATTCCTACTTTCCCTGCATCACGTCCAATGTGCTCGCCGTACCGCTGCACAACATCCTTTTTAAGGTTACATACCCACGCTCGCACCATTTTCACAAATATCACACTATTCTCTTATTGCAGGGATCACGTTGGGCGCCAGTTGTAACGAACATTCGGCTTAACCCGAGTCTACGCCGGGCCAGTTTTGGCCGACTGTGTGTTCGTGCCTACAAATTTATTTTTTGAAGCCCCTGCGAAAATTAAATAGTCACTTTGTGTTTTCTGGATTTAAAGCTCGATATATTCACTTCTTGATACACAATATTATGCCTGCCTGAGATACTCCTGCTATGTGCAAGGACTCGCAAGGACTAAATGCACACCTGTACCACTAACCATACAACACATAGACTGGACAACTGGAACAAATTAATGTGCACACTTATTTTTTGACTTTAGAACCCCCCAACTTCGTATTTGCTCGGGTTTTTACTTTTAGGGTCGGGAGAGAAAAATTGCTAATGGCAAAATCATTCCGCTTCGAGCGCTCGACGGTGATGGTCGATTTTCCAAAAAGGCCTGACATGTGCCGCTCTTTCCCTTGCTCTCTTTCTCTTTCTGCCCCATGCTTTTTACTCTCTGCTCTCTTCTCACAAAAATATATGTATGCTGGCACAAACAGCAAGCAGCTCACAAAAATTGAAATTTCTTCTCGACGCGATCCCATTGGTTCCCTTCTGAGCGCAGAGTATACCGAATTCTCAAACTGCTTTGCCATGCTCATGCAAAATGTTAGCGTTTTTATGATTATTTGTGGAAAGGGTATGAAAGTGTTGATGTGCATAACGAATATTATTTCCGTATGACCATACACACACACATTTACATTTCCTCGCTATATGTGTAAGCATTTATGTGCTTGTGTGCGATTGATATTCTTGCTGCCTGTAGCACTATTAGAACCCCCAGCAGTTGATTTCGTTCGGTTGGGTAGCGATGTGAGCTTGCATACACACACACATTTACACTTCCTCGCTATATGTGTAGGCATTTATGTGCTTGTGTGAAATATTCTTGCTGCCGCCTGTAGAGCACTTTTAGAACCCCCAGCAGCAGTTGATGATCGTTCGGTTGGGTAGCTACTGTGAGCTTGCATACGCATACACATTTACACTTCCTTGCTATATGTGTAAGCATTTATGTGCCAATGTGCGATACACTTGCTGCATGTAGGAATTCTAATTTCCCAGCGATTGCTGTGTGGTAGCTGATGTGAGTCTACTCACACACATATGTACATATGTGTACGTGTGTGATGTGATAATCACAATCGCCGAGTATCACTTGTATAGGCATTTCAATGAATGCTCTGCCTGGGGTATTTGCATGTTTCGTGCATGGGTCTCGAATATTGGGCGTGTGCTCCTCACAATATAAAATATGTTATTTCATTGAAACCAAGTGTATTTTTCTACCTCAGAATATAACTCAGCGCATCTAATCGCTACTCTCGTAATGTGGGGGCGCTTAACTAGCGTCCGAGCAGGACACATTCTACACAGTATCGAAATTGACAGCTCAATAAAAACAAAACACCGTTAGCTAAAAGGTGGTACTTCTGCGATTTGTAAAGTATCGAGGTTCAAATCATTGACATAACATATCTGATTTTTAAAGTTTCACACAATCGCGGTGTTAATTATTGCAAGTGTTGTCATATTCCTGTGCAAGGTTTGATCCGTGATATATTGTGCATTTGGTAAATTGATTTTTAACTCTGAAGTTTGGTGCAGCTGGTGTCTTGTTTTATTAGCATTATTTTGCATTTTGCTTTAGTGCTTCTATTTTCTTTTGGCGCTCTCCCTACATTACTCTCAAAACGTTTGTTAGTGTGAGTGCTTGTAATTTTGATCTTGCTTACTATTGTTGTTTTTTCGCTCTCTTAATTTCGTGCTGTGCAAGTTTACTCTCTCGCTGTGTACTTGCTCTCTAACGGCTGTTGTTGTCGTTGCACTTGCTCTCTCAATATATTAACATTCTCTCTGTTTTTATTTTTGTTTTTATTTTCCGTTTTTTTTTTTTCTGCACATTTGCATTTCATCCCAGTTGCCAATATGAGTTGTTGCAAAAAATCATGCACATTCAGGCTGGCAAGTGATGCTGCACAAGCGCAATTTGTAAATTGCTGGTTGTGCGAAAATATGATGCATGCTAAGTGTGCAGGTCTTACTGGGCGTGATTATGACAAGATCATGTCCACTGCCAAAATTGGTATTGGTGGCATACGCTGGTCTTGTCCGATCTGTTTGGAAAAACAAATAAATTTTTCCAATATGTATAGTGCTGTGAGGGCTCAATTTTTAAAACTGAGAAAGATCTCTAAGCAGTTATCCAGTGACATGGCTGCTGCTGAAGAGATTTTAAACCAGTATAACTTTGAAAGTCCACCTCCAAATTCGGAGACTCCACTGTTATTGGTACCTCCTTCTGTACCAATACCGTCACCGAACTTGCTTGCTCCACCCTCACCCTGTGCTTCTGTTTTGTCCTCTGCGCCTAATTCTCTTGATCCTATACCAGTAGTTTCTGAATCTTCTGTTTCCCCTGTCAATACTGCTATTGAAACTCAAGTCTGTGTTCAAAAATTGGACTCATCACCAATTATTGCTCAAACTAAGAGTGACAATAAGTCGACCACTCCTGGCATTACCTTATCTGTCGTCTCTCCTCGAAAGCAAGTTTTCTTATCTAGGCTTTCATCGGATACGACATGTGAGGCAGTATCTGATTTTATTTCAAGCAAGATCTCGGCCAATGTCTTTATATCGAAGTTTAGTTTTGCGACTCCGCGTGAAATTGCTTCATTCAAGATCAATGTGCCGCTTGAGTATTTCACAACAATATGTGATCCCAAATTCTGGCCACCTCATGTAGTTGTCCATGAATTTAAACCGAAAAATCGAAACAAATCTCATCCTATTTCCTTACCTTCGGTGCAATCAACATCAAGTATTACACCAAAAAACTAAATATGTTTCATTCTTCTTCACATCTTTCACTCATTTACCAAAATGTACGTGGCTTGAAATCTAAACTTAAAAGTCTATACTTGAATAGTTTTAGTGTTCAATATGACATTATTGCCTTCACTGAAACATGGTTAAATCATAACATTCTTAATAGTGAGATTCTTGCAAGTAATTTCACTATTTATAGACTTGATCGTTCGATGCGTAAAGGTGGTGGGGTGTTAATTGCTGTTAAATCCAGTATCCACTCTGAATTATTTACCTTTTCCTATCTTCATGATGTGGAGATTATAGGGGTTAAATTAATGCTCCCATCGAGCTCTTTGTTTATTACATGTTCTTATATCCCTCCCTCTTCTGAAATGCAGGTTTATGCTCAACATATAAACTGTATTAAAGAAATTTATGAACATGTAACTGATAGAGACTTTCTTCTTGTGTTGGGTGATTTCAATATTCCTAACACTTCTTGGTCCTCAACTTGTAATGCAAATTACTTTATTCCGACAATTGATCACTATCTTTTTGATGAATTGTTTAATCTTTCTATGTGTCAGATGAATTCCATTTCTAACCATCTGAATCGCACGCTTGATCTTGTGTTCATTAATCATGACTCCATCATTAATGTCGTGAGATCAACTCCTTTCTGCTTACCAGAGGATTTGCATCACCCCACTTTAGAGGTTTTATTATCTATTGATAATCCTCCAACTTATTCATCTGTACCTTCTAATTTAAGCCGCTGTTATCGTAAATGCAATTTTGTTTTGCTTAATGAATTAATTAATTCAACTGACTGGACTCTTCTTTATGTGTCGGTTGATATTAATTTGGCAGCATCGATTTTTTATACTACCCTAAACTCTATTCTGGATGTGTGCGTCCCTCTCTGTCGCATATTGCCCAGTTCAAATAAACCGCCATGGTTTACTAAGACTCTTTCGAATTTAAGAAACATTAAAACTAAATGTTTTAAAAATTTTAAAAGGTCTGGTTCAAGTGTTGACTGGTCTAAATATTCCATTGCCAAGTCAAACTTCTGTCTTTTAAATACTCGGTGTTATGAGAATTACCTTGTGCGTTGCAAACGACAGTTTGCTCGAGATCCTAAACAATTTTACACATTTGTAAACTTGAAGCGTAAGTCTTCTGGTTTGCCGTCCTCATTTGTCCTTGGTGCTAAAAAAACTTGTACTGATCAGGATTCCTCCGATCTTTTTGCAGATTTTTTTCAATCTACTTACTCTTCTGTTGATCTATATAGTGATTCGTATCCATATTCACTTCCTGATTATGGTTCTATTTATGCTCCTAATATTACTGCAGACTCTCTAGCTACAGCCATTAAGACGCTGAAGTCATCTTTCTCCCCTGGTGCTGACAATATCCCAAGTTGCATCATTAAACAGTGCAGTGTTTCTCTTCAATCACCATTGCTAAAACTGTTTAATTTATCTTTGGAAACTTCTGTGTTCCCTTCAATATGGAAAGAGTCTTTCATCATTCCTCTATATAAAAAAGGTGGAAGATCTGATATTTCCAATTACAGAGGTATTGCGAAATTATCTGCTATTCCGAAGCTATTTGAAAAGATTATAACATCAACCTTGCAATATTTCTGCAAATCGATTATTCAACCATCCCAACATGGTTTTATTCAGAATCGATCAACATCCTCGAATTTACTCGAATTCACTTCACTTGTCAATGATAGTTTTTCTAAAAAAATGCAAATTGATGTTATTTATACTGATTTCAGTAAAGCATTTGACAGAGTTAATCATCAGATACTAACTCTGAAGCTTGAACGTTTAGGATTTTCTCCTAGACTTGTGTCCTGGATTTCATCCTATTTGAATGGTAGAACCCAAAGAGTCTTGTTGAGAACAGCTACTTCTAAATTTATCTTTGTTTCGTCTGGTGTTCCTCAAGGTAGCCATTTAGGACCATTACTCTTTTCGCTTTTTATAAACGACCTTCCTAGTTGCATCTCTTATTCTACCATATTTATGTATGCGGATGATGTAAAACTTTGCCTTCCATACTCCAGTGCAAATGGACATCTACAACTTCAAGATGACCTTAATGCATTTCAATCCTGGTGTGTGGTGAACCAGTTGCACCTAAATTGCTCAAAGTGTATGACTATGACTTTCAGTCGTTCTATTCCTCATATTGTTGACTATAAAATTAGTAACATTTCCTTACAACGCATCTTTACAGTCAAAGATCTTGGTGTTCTCTTTGACAGTAAACTTAATTTTAATCTTCATATTTCTACCATCATAAATGAAGCCAAAAGCGTGCTTGGCTTTATTAAACGTTGGTCTAAGGAATTTAAAGATCCTTTTATTACCAAACAATTATTTATTTCGCTTGTACGTCCTATCTTAGAGTATTGCTCAGTTGTTTGGTCTCCGCAACATAAACTGTATCAAGATCGTATTGAATCAGTCCAAAAACAGTTTCTTCTTTTTGCCCTAAGGGATCTTAACTGGGACAGTAATTTACGATTACCGTCCTACCATAGTAGGCTTCAGCTCATTGATCTTCCATCGTTAATGAATCGCAGAACAATTTTAGGAATTGATTTTTTGCACAAAGTAATTAACGGTAATATTGATTCGTCCTTTTTGTTGATGCGTCTTAATTTCTCGGTTCCGTCCCGAACAACTAGACATTATCGTCCGCTTCATTTACCTATATGCACTACGGATTATTCTTTGCATAGTGCGTTTCATGTTCTGTGTGTTAATTTTAATAAATATTATCACGTATTTTCCTTAGAGCTCTCTCTTCCTAAAATTAAATCGTTGCTTTTAGCACACCTTAGGGAAATCACTCGCAATGCACAGGCATAAGCTATATTATGTTGCTATTGTTGCTTGCAGTGATTTCTCAATCCTATTAAATTTTCTATATTATAGGCCTTCTTTTTAATTTATCTTTCAATATTGTTAATATCTTCCTTGTTTCTTTACCTATTTTTATTTTATTTATTTTAATTTTTATTTTTATTTTTGTTAATTTTTTTTTATTTTTAATTTTAAGAATTATTAAATTGTAATTATATTAATTATATTTAGTCTCTTATAATCTATATGTAATATTTTCATTTAACACTTTCTTTGCATAGTTTCAATAGTTATCACTGACCATATTTGGCTGTGAATTGGGGCATAGCTGGCCGGACTGGCAAATAAAACACCCCCATCGGGTTGGTGATTCTATTGTAATAATTGTATTTTTCGTAGGCTATTTTGACTCTCGTTTTGTCAATATTTTTTAAATAAAATAAAAATAAAAATAAAAATGATAACGCAATAACATAATTGCAGGCAAAGTGGGGGTACCGGTGCACCATGTTAAGAGTCGGGGTCTTGAACATCATGCCAAGTATCGCGGTTCACATCCGTGCCGTAGCCAATTCTATAACAAACAAGTAATAAAGCTCTACTCCTCTGAACTCTAGACCCCCTGAGCCATTCTTCGAACGAATAATATTCCAAGAATTATTCGATTCGTTTCTGCAACCGTAACAAACTATATATACACCCAAACGCACGTAACCACATGCTGATATGCGATTGTTGGGATGTATGTGTGTATGCATTGGAGGCGTCTTGCTGTCTCGCTTGCCCTGGCACAACTACCACGCCTGTAATATACGGACATGGGCAACGTAGTCAAAAAATCCTTGGCTGCTAAGAACTATTTCCAAGACATTGGAGACAAAATCGAACGCTCAAATTTGAAAACTGAGGACTCGGAATATTTTTAATCGATATGTACACGATATTCTTTCATTTCAATAACGGCGATAGTCATTTAATCGATCAATAATTTTTGCAACCGTAGACGAATGAACTAGTGAACTAGTTCAACGTTAAGCAGAAACTGTAGTGATAATTTCGTGAAAAAATCCTATAAAGGTAAAAATTAACGCAGAACGCATAACGCATTTGATATACAATAAAAACGAATAAAAAGTAAGCACACTAAATGTACCCTAAACAATGTGCAGGTTCTGCACATGACTGTGTGTAAGTATATACATACTTATAAATGAGTATGTATATTTGTAAAGATAAAACAATCAATGTATGCTATTCCCTATGTAAATTCAAAAAGCTTTATACATATATATATATATATATATATATATATATATATATATATATATCTATATATATATATATATATATATATATATGTGTGTGTGTGTGTGGTGTGTTTGTAATTGTATACATAGATGTTCATTATGTATATGAGTTTATATACTAACCTTTATTTTTTTCTGAATTTCAAATGTGTGCACCAGCATACGTATGTACATACACGTATATATGTATATAAAAGGCTGAGACTACGAAGGTATAAAATGGACCCTGTTAAGGATCAATCAAGGTAAGATACATACATACCTATACATATAAGATATATATATATGATTGTTGATTCTAAGAGAAAGAGTAATTTAATAATACTATTAACCTATTTATATAAGTAACATATTTTAAAATATATTATTCGTCATATATAATAAAGATGAAGCCAGGACAGTTCGAAGCGAGCTAACTGACTTTATACTTTCTCCAAATATTTACATGCAAAATAAGCCTGAATAATAAGGAAATGTAATGTACACAATGTGATTTTTTTTATTCTTCAGGTATTCTCGATCTGATTTACTAGCTCTGCGCTATGAAGGAAGCGCACGTCATCGACCCAATTGTGCAAAGCGAGCTGACCTGCAAACGTTAAATTTTTGGAAAACTAATGGGACTCAAATGAGTGTCAATAGTAATAGCTGCGGAAACAAAGGCGGATTATCACCTGAAAGGGAAAGTTCTAGTCTGACGAATTCGAATGGACTGTTGAGTTCGAGGCGAGCTTTGCGAAATCGAGAACGAGCCCACAATTATTATCAACGCTTTACATCTAGCGATCAAATAGTAGGAGAGGAATTGCATCAGCAGACTAGCTTAGCCTCAGCCAGCGGCAGTCTGTGTGGCTCCACATACAAGTCGCCCAATATAGATCATCGCAGTATATCCTCAGCTCATTTAATGCCAGCATTTGCGAAAAAACGCTTTGTAGTTGAACAAGCTGAAACACAAAATGAGGATGGAAATGCTAAAGAAAATAAAGCACCATCCGCTGCAAGCACTCAAAACAATATTGAGCTCAAGAGTCACTGTGAAAAGCGTGCCCTCAGCCTCCCAGATTGGGAGGGTGGTGAAAAACACTTACATTCACCACGCAATGAACAGTCGATGTCGCCGACTTCACTTTTAGCTGGACGTCAGGTGGCAGGCAGCTTAAATATGCAAGAAAGGCGAATTGGCAGTGGCCGCCTTCTCCCACGAAATGATAATTGGGAATATACGAAAAACAAAGAATCAGTTAATTTATTAAATAATATTGATAAGGAGAGATCACAAAATGGAAATCTTGCAATCCAGTATCAGCCGCCACAACAGCAACAACAGCGTCTGCGTTCTTCATCTGGCAAACATATCGATAATTTAGTAGATCGCGATCGTGATCGTGACAACGAAATAGATCGTCGAAGAGTAGTCGATAATCATCGCGATCAAAATGACGGAAAGAGAAATCTTCAAAGTGGACGCAGTCGCACATCACTCACTAAAGATAAATTCAATTTCGGTGATTGTCCCTCGGGAAATATGCAAAATCGTGCCAAACGCATGAATTTGTATCAAGCACACGATCGGCATGAACCGGAATGGTTTAGTGCCGGACCCACATCACAACATGAAACGATTGATTTGCATGGCTTTGATGATTTTGAAAGCGAAAGCTCATCGGTAGAATTGAAGAACGTAAAAGAAAATATCAGTAAAGAATCAGATGTTAAGCCAATGCTGTCAACATCAAGAAGTAGTAGCCTAGCCAGTTTGAATAATAACAAAGTCCATATTTATGAACATCATGCTACAACAAATAATAAGCAACTCCACTATAATGTTAACTCAGTCCCAAAGTCGGATGTTGAATTCAATTTTGATGCCTATCTTAACATGGATCCAATGGATCATGCATTAATGGTATGTACTTAATGTATTAAGCATCAGTATATCTATTCAAGTACGAAATTCTCATTTTTTAGGGCAATGACAGTGAGGTACATGGTGATGTACAAGGTACATCGCGTTTTAGTCAATGGTTTGCAAGCCAAGAGTCAACAAAAACCGACCTTGTATTTATTGGAGATACTGCGCAAGGTACAAGGACAGACACGCAAGGTATTTAACGACATTTTTATACCTTGAACCCATTGTAAATGGGAATTCGGGGTATAATGGTTTTGTGAAAATGTATGTAACAGGCAGAAGGAAACGTCGCAGACCCCACAAAGTATATACACTGACGAGCAATATTGTAACACGAATTCATTGTAGTAACTTCATAGGTCTGTATTTTTTAGGGCTGTTGAAAATATATCAAAATATCGATATATCGATATATATATTTTTCTTAAATATATTGATATCGAAATATTGTTTTTCCCCAAATATCGAATATTTTTATGATATATTTGATATTTTTGATATTTTTATATATATGCTTTGGCAATTGTCTCATAATGGTAAAAACGCATCACTCAGATTTTAAAAATGGAACAGGCAAATGCAATTTGTGCCCTAAAATAATAAAAACAAGTTGTAACACATCAAATATGGCAATGTATATAAAAAACAACATTATGATGAATTTAGATGACCACGGTGATAGCTTCGAAAACGACCACAATAGGTCAATATTGAAAGTACACATTGCGGAAGAGGGAACTTGAGATGTAACGCAGCTTGCCACAAACTTCTTGGGAAAGCAACCCGATCATTTTTTGGAATTCTCATAAGGCCACTATGCCAGTACTATCGAAGATCGCATTACGATCAGCCCCTGGTAGCTAAGGCCCTTTGGAGCGACTTGCTCCGCCAATAAAATGCGTTGTTTGCGACTCATGAAGTCGTATGACGGACTTTCACATATCAGAACGCGTTTATTTTTTTGTTTTAATGTTTGAGTACCTAGTACTGGTCATTATTATGAAAAATAGTTATTCCTATTATTCTTTTTTTTTTTTTTTTGTCAGGTTGTAAAGTTATTGTAGGAAAAAGTTTTAAAAATATCGAAAATATCGATATTTTAAAGTTGAATATCAAGTATCATTTTGATATTTTTTAAAAACTCAAAATATCATCGATACGATATTTTAAAAATATTCGACAACCCTAGTATTTTTGCTTCTCCTTTATGGATCATTACGATCTTAGTTTTGTTTTGTGAGTACAGTATTTTAGCTAAATTTTTAAAAGATTTTAACTCAATCGGTTAGCTGGAAGAAAAATGCTACTACTACTAAATTTTTTTGTAATAATAATCAGGTAACGAGAAAAGTTGATATAGCCATGTCCCTCTGTCCGTCCGTCCGTATGTATGAACGCGTCGATTTCCGAAGATATATGAGCTAGAGAGTTAATTCTTTTTGTGTTAGGTTCGTATATTACACGCGCAATACGAGTTTGTTTCAGAAATTCGATAACTCGTATATTTCCATAGTTATCGATAAAAAACTTTATCGGGAACCAGTTATAAAATTATATCTAATTCATATTTAGAGTTAGAGTCTCCAAGTCTTCTGCATATATAGATACTAATTTATTTCAATTTCGGTTTTTGTCAGATTTTGGATTCCAGTCCCCTCATTTGATGAAGGGGGCTCATGGGATTTCGTAGTCGAGCAGTCTCGACTACAGCTTTCTTACTTGTTTTAATTTTTTAATAATGGGTAGACCCCTTTTCGATTTTTTTTATTAAATAATACGATTCAACATACCTTATGTGTATCGTCGCGCCATTTCGGCAGGAATACTATAACAGACTCCTTAGTGGATTAAGTGGATTCCGCAATATCTAGACATAAACCCCATTGAAAACCTAGTAGGTCATGTAAAGTCGCAGCTTGCTCAGTATACGGTCCCCCCAGTGGAATAATGGAGTTGTAGGAGAGGACTAAGGAGTCTGTTACAGTATTCGCATTTTTGGTTCGCATTTTTCTTCCAGCTAAGCGATTGAGTTACAATTTTTAGAAAGCTTAGCTAAAATACTGTACTCACAAAACAAAACTAAGATCGTAATCATCCATAAAGAAGAAGCGAAAATACAGACCTCTGAAGTTACTACATTGAATTCGTGTTAGAATTTTGCTCGTCAGTGTATATTCTTGATGAATTTTCAGATTTTGGATGCCACGCCTCCTTGGCTCCAATGGGCACATTTATATGCTATTAATATATTCTGAATCTCCCATCTAGAAATGGAGTTATAAGCGTTCAAAGTGTAGCCCAACCCACCCCCAAGCCACGGCAGCAACTGCGCGGTCAGCAAAGCACGCGCTCATTCGTTCGTAAAGAAGAAGAGTATTAGCTTCTTTGCAGGATTCAGGGTATCTCTTAGTCGAGCCGTCTCGACTAGAGCCTTCTTATTTGTATTTTATTTATATACCCTGATCCCATTGAAAATTGAAAATCAGTGTATAATAGTGTTGTAGAATATTATGTAACAGGCAGAATGAAGTGTGGCAGACCCCATGCAGTCTACGTGTATTGAGCAGGGCGTCATAATTTAATTCGAGTCGATTTTAGAAACTGTAATAGCTAGAGATAACTTAACTCGTTTCAAAGTTATCGATTATTGGTTCAACAAATGTAGCCCAAGCTACTATGTGAGCATGTGTTGCTTGTGATTTATATATTCATATATAGAATAATTTTTTTCATTTAATCGGGTGAAACATAATGCCATTTTTCTATTCTCTGTCAAGTCTCCATAATTAAAAATAAAAATGATTATTTATTGCAGAAATTCCGAGTGTTAAAGATCTAGAAGCACAAATGAGAAAAGTGGATTTACGTCCAGAGTATGTAATTAAATCACAAGCAAATGCACATCAACAACACACAATTCATACAGAGCAGAGAGATAATTCTGTTACCAGAGATACGGAAGCTTTAAAAGACTTTTGCAACAGTTGGGCTCCCATAACAACACTGAAATAACATACCCTTTGACTGCGAATATGTCAGCGGTTCGTGTCGTTCCTCGTCACCAGCAACCACAACAGCAGCAGCCCGAGCAACAGCAGCAGCAACACCACCACCACCAGCAAAAACAACAACAGCAGCAAGAACAACATCATCAACAACAACATCATCAACAACAACATCATCAACAACACCAACAACAGCAGCATCCAACTCATCTAAATCATCAAATTAAAGAAGGCGATATACAGTTATATCAACAACATCGCCTTAAAAAGAATGATTCGGTGCCAAATAGGCAGTTAGAGAGGATGTCGCAAATTCAATTACATCCTAATGTTCATGAATTAAATATAACATTGCAAACTCAGAAACGAATGGAGATTCAACAATTATTACAAGGTAAAAGTAGTTTTATTGAAATATTGTTAAACATATATAATTTTTTTCACTTTTCAGGACTCGCACGAGGTGATCTTTCGGTTGAAATTTTAGAAATGGAGTTGAGCAATCCCAATGCAACGGCTCAATCTAGAGAAATAGTTGCCGCAGTACTTTTTGAATACACCAATTCTGGGCGAAAAAATCTCCATAACCACGAACAACAACAGCATCTAACGTATGAAAATGACACCAATTCTCAAAATCCTGTAAAAAATAATCAATTCTTTAACAAGAATGTGAACCCTGATGGTATGCCTGCAAGTTTGTTGACTGAATGTATATATAATTTAAGTATTTTGAAATTTGTTTAGATATATACACGCATCAAAACACAACGAGCCAGGTTCTACATCAACATCCCCGGCATACTAATTCACCGACACCTTTAGCATTTACGCCCACATCTGTTTTAAGAAAAATGACGGCTGATAAAGAGACATCGTCGTCATCCACAGTGAATAATAGTAATATGTTTAATCAACATCAGCAACCACAATATGTTCAGCAATATAAACTATCAGCGCCAGCACATTCAAAACTGGATAATCATCGGATAGTGAATGAAAAACCACCACCGCCAAATCAAATGCAGCCTCGAATGATCTTAGGTGGCAATAATGCGATGCAGCATCAGCTGACTACCAATAGTCCACAAATTTCGCCAAAATTACCACCACAGATATCGCAAAAGCAAAATCGATGGCCACCTGGAAATATACCAATATCAGCAACAACAACACATGGCACAAAGTCTTTCGGTAATTAAATATGGAATATATATACATATATATATACATAATATTTATTAATTTATTTATTATAGGTCGCCCAATTCTAAAAGGAACTTTGAACTCGGGTTCACAGCAAATGTCGACTACATTTTTTGTAAATAATGAGCTACAACAACAGATGCATCAACAAAAGCTAAAGTCAATACAAACAAAAACTGCGGATACAATGGTTAATGATAGCATTATAATTGGATCGCCAGCACTTCAAATTGTTTCATATAACGAAGGAATCTCCCAGTTGCAACAACAACAACAACAACAGCATTATATCCAACAGCAAAGAACACAGCCCCAATCCCAGCCACTGCCTGGACATCGATTATTGCATGGAGATTTACATAGTCAAAATAATTTTACAATACAATCAGGCTCTATGGCAGGTAATTAATAGCATTAACATGGCCTATTCATCCAGCAACTGCATGGTTAGCGCGCACTCATACGTTTTTAAAGAAGAAAAGTATTAGTTTTTTTTTTTAGAGTTCAGTTCGTAGTTGAGCCGTCTCGACTATCGCCTTCTTACTTGTTTATATTTTGATTTATTAATTGCGATTGAAATGTCTTTGAATAGCCAGTGGAATTTATCTCTTACTTTAAAGAGGAATATATTCTTAGTGTTAAAATTAGTATTAATAATATTAATATTTGGACCTCTTTGTGCTTTATTAGGTGGCTCCGATGGTAATGACGACTCATCCACTAATTTATTGAAAAATAACAACCTCAGGCCGATCAACAACTATCATCAAAGAGACGAACGATTATCACCAACAACAAATCAATTGGCACAATGGTTTTCCCCAGAATTACTTGCCAGAGCATCGGCTGGGAAATTGCCTCTATTGAATATGAATCAAGCACTGAGCTTAGAAGAATTCGAACGTAGCATGCAACATTCCTCAGCCACAGTGCTCAATTAAGACTTAAGAGAATATATCTACTTTGAAAGAGACTAAAATTAAAACTAAATATAATTCGTTTAGATGATTTTTTGTATTATTAAAAAAAAAAACGTTCTACTCCAGTTTCTTTTAAAAACAGTTTTACAAATTTCCTGTTCATTTACACACTGAATGAAATAAAATTTTGTATTTTTATTCAAATTATGTTCATATAATATATATAGCAAAGCATACTCCCTGTACACTCAGATACTCTTAAAACACTTGAAAATCGATTTAAATCCCAATAATGCTAAAGCGCAGATTTTTATTGTAAAAAATAAAATATATCACTATACTGTATATACTAAAATAAAGAGATAAAGTAAAAACCAAAATTTTTGGACTTTCAGATATGGATACATAAATACATGGTTCAAGTTGCTTAATTAATTAATAATTTATTGCTTGACTGAATAAGGTTGTTTGATTGTAAGTGATGGATTTATTTTAGCTAATTGATTTGCATATTCCTTAAGTACTTACAAGACGATTACTTAATTGAACGACTGACCAGAGCTCGCAGGCAGGTATCCGTTGAGCATTTCTAAGTCCTAAGACACGTAACTTACACTTTGAACAAAACCTAAACTGTAATCAATTGCACGAACCCATTGAAACTGAGAATTCAGGGTATAATGGTTTTGTGAAAATGTGTGTAACAGGCAGGAGACATCGTAGTCCCCAAAGCACAAAAAAAAAAGTTGATATAGCCCTGTCCGTCGGATTTCGGAAGATACAAAAGCTAGAGAGCTGAAATTTCACATGAATACTCTTATGTTAGTTACGCAGTACGAGTTTATTTTGTTTTTTCGATAACTCATCCCATTTCCAAATTATCGATAAAAATCGAAAATTCGTTTCTTTTAAGTTTTTTTTACGAATTGAATACGCAGATTTTGGATGCCACGTCCCCAATTAAAAAAACGTATTTTAAATACCAGAAACTTGCAATTTGACATACGGATATGCAGAGCGCGCACAAATTTTACATGTGAGTTAATGTTATGATTCTATGAAGATCATTTTGGAATGCAAGCAACAAAATTTTGCAGTTATGTTAGCCTCGACTCTTTCTAAGAACTGGCTGGGGCGTTTCAAATCGACAATGAAATTTGTTGTGGCCAACTGCATAAATCAAGCATACAAACAGCTAAGTAGTAATTGCTAAGATAGCAGAAAGCATTTTAACATAAATATACAAATATTAATGAATTTAAAAAATAAAATGTATAAGTTTTCGATTAATAAACAAAAAGTTTCCAGCGGGATTCGAACCCAGGTCTGCTAACTCCGCAGTTGCTGCTGTGGCTTTGGGGGTGGGTTGGGTGAACTTTGGACGCTTATAACTCCATTTGTAGAAGGACGATCATTATGAAATTTTCAGGGTAGATTAAGAGTATATAAATGTATCTATTTGCCAAATTGCCAATCTAGTATTTAAAATGCGTTTCCTTTTAATTGGTGGCGAAGGGACGTGGCATCTACAATCTAAAAATTACAAAATCTGTGTATCCAAAATATCTATCTAAATATATTAATTCGAAGTCTCTAGCTAAAACGGTGTAGAAGCTATGCCCAAAAACACAAAAAAATGTAAACGAATTTTCGATTTTGATTTTATCGATAATTTGGAAATGGGATGAGTTATCAAAAAACAAAATAAACTCGTACTGCGTAACTAACATACAAGTTTTCATGTGAAATTTCAACTCTCTAGCTTTTGTAGTTTCCGATCAAGAATATGCTGATCAAGAATATATATACTTTGTGGGATCTGCGACGTCTCCTTCTGCCTGTTACATACATTTTCACAAAACCATTATACCTTGAATTCACATTTTCAATGGGTTCAGGGTATAAAAAGGATCAATATGATGCGGAAACTTGGTTTATGATATATGTACTATTTTATTTTGATCAAATCCTAAGAAAGTGTCTTAAGTACTATATAAATCTACTTAACTACAATTGGTAATTGGCTAAAAAATAATACAATTTCCTTATATATATATATATATATATATATATATATATATATATAATATATATATATTAGATATTAGGAATAATATTTCATTCTTCTTTGTTTGACTATTCAAATTGTCCTACTTTAACATGGATGAATAATTTTTTAATCTTTTTTGTAGGTGGTATAATCTGCCGATAATCCTAAAATGTTCTGAGCGACAAGAAACCCAACTTTAGATACAATAAAATACTATTGAATACTGGATCCAAATTAACCTGGTAAAAGTAAACTTTGACTATCCACAGACTTTGTATTATTAATGAAATTGTTTTGTTATTTCTCTATGCATTGCTTGGAAAATACTTAAACGTCTTAAAAGTAAAGAAAAGAATGGAGAATTAGATAGGTTTGGTTTTATAAATCCTTCAATTACTGTAAGCAATGTGATCGAAGCTAAAAGCTAAGGAATTCCTCATTCACAGATCTTTATATGGCTTCAAATCCCTGTCGAATGAATCTTAAGATATTGTTTTTTTTTTTTTTTTTTTTTTTTTTTTTTTTTTTAATATTGAAATGTCTTCTGATTTTCAGTTTTCCCTTAAAATTGATTTTTTGGAATTACGTATTACATATAAATTACATACTGCACTGTTAGCCCAGGATACATGATAATATAAAACACTTCAGTGATATAGTGTGTAAGTGAAAAGATTCATATACACTCATTTTCGATTTCTGAGAAATACAACTAAAGTTTATTTATTCATTATTATTTTTTTTTTTTTTCTTGCATTTTGTTAGCGTAAAAGTAAATGAGTAAATGTTTGAATAAAAGAAGCGTAAACCTTTTGCCAACAACTACGCTGCAAATATTCTCATATATGTTCATGTGTATGTGTGACAGGACTTCCACGAAAAGGACGGGAAAATGCATATATAATGCTATAATAATTTCTTCGACAGATCGTCGCATTTCGTTATTATTGATAACGAACGATAGTTTGATAAAAATTTTGAAGATTTTTAATGATATCGTTTTTTTATAGCTCTTACCCTTCTGCAACATTTGAAATAAATGAAATGTCTTTCAAATTCCACAGATTTGAAAACTTGAGTCAATCTAGGAAGAGTCTTTGAAGCTTTCAATTTCTCATAATAAATTCCCCAGTCATAAATTTCTGTCATTTCGCGTGCATGTTTTGTTTGCATATATTTATCAATCCAGCTTCGCAAAATTCATTAAATGATGATTGCTCGGTGGAAGGTGTGGAGTGCTGAGTATCGGCTAGTTGAGCACTGCCGATACAGCATTCACAATTTTTACTGGGAAATGCGAAAGTACTTGGAGGAAGCTTGGAAGCTGTTGCGTGTGTTGTGTGTGTGTGTGTGTGTGTGTGTGTGTGTGTGTTAGCATTTTCATCAGTATTAGCTGAATTCTTTTCTAATCTTCAATGCCAATGCAGGCTGGATCACCAATACCTAAACCGCAATCGCATTTCTCAGATGTAGAAGTACCATTGTTGTAGCATTCACTGTTCCTATGAATGATAACACTTTGATTTTGATCCATATCGGAATGTGAGCTTTTCTGACTGACTGGAGATGGTCTTTCCGTTGTTGACATGGTAATAATTCCGATTCCGATTCCGATGTCGCCTCCACCTCCGCCTCCGCCTCCGCCACCGCTACTGAATCCAACTCCAGTTCGACTATATCCAGAACTATTTGGTACTCCCTGGTCGCCTGCACCGATTCCAGTGCCCGTTCCCACTCCTGGTCCCCCTCCTGTCGTTGCCGAGCGTCTATACACAGTGCTGTTCATTGTCAACTTGCGGACATTTTTGTCAGGGTGAAATACCAATATGTACACCTTAGGAGAGTAAAGGCAAACAAGTGCAACCGACGCACTCAAGCTTATTGAGATGCACAGCGTAGTTATTTGGATCTATAAAAAAATTATAAGTTGCAATAAATTTTAGATTCAGAATATAGTACAGGTATCTCACTAGCAGTACGTAACGACAATTCAATAAACCTCGAAGATAATTGTTCAGATCAGCTACTTCGAGATAGATTTCTCTCCTCCAACACACCGACAGAGTAGTTATCTGAGCGTTTTTCGTTTTCACCTCGCGAATACCGTGTGCTTTGTCCCTCTGCTCTCTACAGATACTTGTGATTCACCATCTGTCTTTCACCAATCTATCTGGTTATACGAAATTATATTACACTATCAGTTAGTTATGAACTTTTTAATTAATTAATTAATTATTGATCAGTCATTCAGATGAAAAGTCATCTTTTTAATTACGACTGCTCATAGACTTCACTTAAGTCTTCACATCTCTAACATAGTAAAACATAAAAAGTATACTCAGATTTCCTACATTATAATATATAATTTTAATCAGTTCAGAAGCTATTTCTACATCTCCCCTTTTGAGTCCCTCTCACTTTTAAGGCGACTATCCAATTGCAGACTATACAAGCCTTTCCAGTTTCGTTTCGTTATGCACAACTTGCATACTCTCTAGTGAGTACATTATACTTCTATTGTGCCCCTTACGCATTTACCTTTTCATCACATACTAATCTTTGGCTGTTTCATCTTCAGCTTTTTTTATCTTTCAGCATTTCTATTTAATAATTATTTGAAAGCTTCTAATTGAGTTATATCTTAGTCCAATAATCTCATATCTGATCTAATTTCATATATGATCTGCGGCATAAATGGTGTTCATCGCCTTGGTGATAGTATTAAGTTAAATACTTTGTAACATGTAGAATGTGGGTTTGATTCAAACTTTTTAAAATAAAATAAAACGTGTAAAATTTAATATGAATGTAGGCGACTTTTTGGATCTGCAAGAAAACAAAATAAAATAATAAATAAATAATATAAAAAACTACATTTGTGAAACAAACAGGCAGAATAAGGCGTGGCAGACCCCATAAAGTATATATGTATATTTTTGATCACGGCGACAAACTGAGTCGATATAGCCTTGTCCGTCTGTCCGTCTGTCCGTCCGTATGTATGATCGTCGATCTCAGAAACTATTTGCGCTTGAGACTTCATCGTTGTTTTGTTAGGTCCGTGTATTGCACGAAGTATGCGAATTTGTTTCAGAAAATCGATAACTTTTTCCGTTTCAAAGCTATCGATTTAAACATTTATCGAGAATCCATTATAAAGTTATATCTCGTTCATTTTTACAGTTCCAGTCTTCAAGTCTTCTGCATATATAGTAGGGTTGTTGATAATATATCAAAATATCAATATATCGATATTTTTATACAAAAAAAAATATATTTATATCGTGATATTTTTTTTGCCCAAATATCGGATATTTTTGCGATATATTTGATATATCGTTGGTCACACAAATTGTCACACAAATTGTGAGACATTCTGAATCAAAATGGTTAAAACGAATTATTCAGATTTCAAAAAGGGAACAGCAAAATGCATTGTATGCCCTAAAATAATAAAAACAAGTTGTAACACACCAAATATGGCAATGCATATAAAAAACAACATTATGATGAATTTAGAAAACCAAGGTGATAGCTTCGAAAACGACCACAATAGGTCAATATTGAAAGTACACATTGCGGAAGAGGGAACTTGAGATGTAACGCAGCTTGCCACAAACTTCTTGGGAAAGCAATCCGATAATTTTTGGAATTCTCATAAGGCCATCGAAGATCAATTACGATCAGCCCCTGGTAGCTAGGTGCCTTTGGAGCGACTTGCTTCGCCAATAAAATGAGTTGTTTGCGGCTCACGAAGTCGTATGACGGATTCTCACATATCAGCACGCGTTTTTTTTTTTTTTTTTTGTATTAAACTCTGAGTACCTAATACTGGTCATTATTATTATTATTATTATATTAAAATAGTTTTTTTTTTTATTTTTTTTTTTTTTTTTTTTTTTTTGGTCGGATTGTAAAGTTATTGTAGGAAAAAGTTTTAAAAATATCGAAAATATCGATATATCGATATTTTTAAAGTTGAATATCAAATATAATTTTGATATTTTTTCAAAACTCATCGATACGATATTTTAAAAATATTCAACAACCCTAATATATAGATACTAATATAATACAATTAAAATTTTGTTACATTTTGGATACAGGCCCCACATTCGCCCCATACCCCAAAATTGGAAAAAACGTAATACACATACTAGAGACCGAACCCTGAAGTCATAGAAAATGCGAAATCAATATGCAATATTAAATTATAAATGAACATGGATTGTATTGATCGATAAATATTATATTAAATTTCCTTACCTCGTAGGAGTTACCGGTGCCGAAATAAATTGGTACAAAAGCGAGCCAAATGATACAGGTTGTATACATTGTAAATCCAATAAATTTGGACTCGTTAAAATTTTCTGGTATTTTGCGTGTTTTTATAGCGTAAATTGTGCAAATTGTAATGAGTACCATATTGTACAGTTGAGAGAAGAGGAACGACATATCCTGTATTTTACATTTTAAGATCACCTCTGTACGGTCTGGATAATAGAATCTAGTTCCCGGTGGTTCCACAATCATCCAAATCATTGTAATCAAAATTTGTATTGCTACGTTAAATAAGAATTTAAGGAAATAGAAAGTGAATGAATAAACAGGAAATTATCATCTTATCTCTTCTTTTTTTCCTATACGTACCGATAAGAGATGTCGTTATCACAACCTGAGACTGTGGACTGATGTATTTGAGACGCTGCGCTGATTTGGATGCTGAATGAAATATGCGAGATATACGATTTGTTTTTGTTAGTAAAGCACTATAAATAATGGAGAACCCAACTCCGATGCCAAATCTTTGCAGAACACAGGAGCCAATGGTTGGCTTAGCTATCAAGGCAAATGTGTTACAGTAACAGACCAGGATGCCGAAAAGAAGCGTATAGCTAAGCTCCCGTCCAGATGCACGCACTAGTGGCGTGTCATGATTTCTAGCAAATAACACAATAACGATTATCGTCATCGTGATACCAAAAACGGCAATTGCCAGTGGAACAAGTGCAAATAGCGAATTCCAATGCATATATTCTATATTGAGGGCAAAGCAGGATAACTTATCGGGATATGGCCAAAGTCCCGGACCACAATCCCTACATGTTAGCTCATCATAAACGTATTCGTACGCTTCGCAGCTGTCACAGATCCAGCAGCAAGTGTCCCCCTGTAAATATAAAGATATAACAGAAAAAAAAAAAGAAAAAAAACATTACTGCCAAGCAAAATGTCACACCTCAATAACTTCTACCTGCTGTTTTTTAATCATTCCAGCATCGCATGGCAAGGAGCACGCTGAAGTTGGAATCTCATTGGCCTTGTTCCACACCAGGGTATCCAAACTAAGTTCGAGGTAATTAAACCATTTACCAATGACCTACAAAAGAAAAACAAGTAAGAACGTTGCAGGTGGGTGCAACCAACCGCGTGATACTCTATTACCGAAGGGGCACTTTATTTATTTAGGCAAGCAACAAACGTTTTTCATATATGTACCTACTTACATTTACATATGTACACACTATTAAGCGATTTTCTATGCATACATATAAAATTATTCATTCTAGCATATTCTAAGAAGTGCGATTGAATTGTGAATTTTTCACTCGCAACTTTAGCTTTTTCGTAAGGCGTTCTAGCAGTGAAAGCTTCGAAAGCTTCTAATTGAGTTATATCTTAGTCCAATAATCTCATATCTGATCTAATTTCATATATGATCTGCGGCATAGATGGTGTTCATCGCCTTGGTGATAGTATTAAGTTAAATACTTTGTAACATGTAGAATGTGGGTTTGATTCAAACTTTTTAAAATAAAATAAAACGTGTAAAATTTAATATGAATGTAGGCGACTTTTTGGATCTGCAAGAAAACAAAATAAAATAATAAATAAATAATATAAAAAACTACATTTGTGAAACAAACAGGCAGAATAAGGCGTGGCAGACCCCATAAAGTATATATGTATATTTTTGATCACGGCGACAAACTGAGTCGATATAGCCTTGTCCGTCTGTCCGTCTGTCCGTCCGTATGTATGATCGTCGATCTCAGAAACTATTTGCGCTTGAGACTTCATCGTTGTTTTGTTAGGTCCGTGTATTGCACGAAGTATGCGAATTTGTTTCAGAAAATCGATAACTTTTTCCGTTTCAGAGCTATCGAATTGTGAATTTCAATCCCAACTTTTGCGATCTATCAGTGACTTATATAAAAGTATACGCATATGAATTGAGCATTTAAGCACTTGAAACTGCTATTCCGATTTGCCACTCTCCCAGTGGGCAAGCGTTTTTCGTATACATGCACACATACAACATATGTACATACAGATGTTTGTACATCCACACACATCCAAGTGTGTACACATATTATAAGAATTACGATTGAATTGTGAATTTTTAATTTTGTCAGAAGCTTCTATAGCAGTGAACTTATTGAGGTTTAGCTAATGAATTCTAGATCAGCGCAATGGTGTTGGTGGTGATCACTAACCATACAACACATGGACCGGACATGTAGAACAAATCTTATCCACGCACCAGATTTTTGTTTCATGTCCTCAACTTCGTATTTGCTCGCCTCTATAGTTGATAGTTAGTTCGCTACCAGCATTCGAACGAAATGGTTCTATTATCATATGAAGCACCTTTTATGTGCTATCCTTTCCTTACTCTCACTCTCTCTCTATGTTTCTCATATACATATACATATATGAATGTGTACACAGGTACAAGCCAGAAACGCATAAAAATTGAATTTGTTCATATTCCCTTCTGAGTGAGAGTATGCCGAACTCTTAAAAAGGTTTGCCATGCTTAGGCAAAATTTTAGTGTTTTTGTGATTTAGCCACAACAAACATCTTTGCCGATTTACCATGCCCCCAGTGGGTGTAGATATATCCGCCATAGCTTTTTTAACTTGGGTTGTCACCACGAGTATACATTCCAAATTGCAACTCTCTAGTTCATCAACTAATAGGATTACTGGCATACGGGCACATGCATTTTCCGATTTCCACTCCCCTAGCTGATCACTAAAAACTTAAAAATTTTATAATTCGAGAGTATTTTATAATGTGGTCCAATTTTTAAGTCTCTAGCTATAATAGCGCCGAAAAATATTGAATTCATACGGACAGACAGCAGGACGGACATTGGGAACAGAGTTAAAAATAAAATTAAATAAAATAAAACAAATAAGAAGGCTCTAGTCGAGACGGCTCGACTACGAGATACCCTGAACCCTGCAAAAAAAGTGATACTCTTCTTCTTTACCCACTTATGAGCGCGTTCTCTGCGAACTGCACAGTTGCTGCCGTGGCTTGGGGGTGGGTTGGGCTGAACTTTGGACGCTTATAACTCCATTTGTAGAAGGACGATCATTATGAAATTTTCAGGGTAGATTAAGAGTATATAAATGTATCTATTTGCCAAATTTCCAATCTAGTATTTGAAATGCGTTTCCTTTTAATTGGTGCCGAAGGGACGTGGCATCTACAATCTAAAAATTACAAAATATGTGTATCCAAAATATCTATCTAAATATATTAATTCGAAGTCTCTAGCTAAAACGGTGTAGAAGCTATGCCCAAAAACCCAAAAAAATGTAAACGAATTTTCGATTTTGATTTTATCGATAATTTGGAAATGGGATGAGTTATCAAAAAACCAAATAAACTCGTACTGCGTAACTAACATACAAGTTTTCATGTGAAATTGCAACTCTCTAGCTTTTGTAGTTTCCGATCAAGAATATGCTGATCAAGAATATATATACTTTGTGGGATCTGCGACGTCTCCTTCTGCCTGTTACAGACATTTTCACAAAACCATTATACCCTGAATTCCCATTTTCAATGGGTTCAGGGTATAAAAACAGGGGTCTAGTCAGAGCGCTCTAGTTTCTCAAGGGACCCCCGACTAGGAGATACCTTAACTTCCTTAATTACCTTAACTCAACACAAAAGGGAGATACTGGTTTCTTAAAGTGCGAAACATACCTTATACTGATATCCAGAGGAGTTATCGAGGCGTTGATAATTTAATATATCATATCTAGCCAGACCATCCCCTTGACGGTCAAACTTCACCTCACTGCCAGCCAAATCTGAAGATATGGCGAGAGAGAGAGAGTGAGTGAGAAAGAGATACATGATGATTAAAAGGTAGCAAGGATCGCCGTCCACAACTGGGTGGGATCAGTGAGTGCAATATATATATACTGTACCTACAAAGGAGACATTCAACAAATAATTGTTGTAAAAGTCCTTGCCATCGTAGTTGGCCATATTTGGGCATGCCTGTGATTGACGATCTGCTGGCTTACGATACCATACGGATTCACTGTGCTGATGATGATGTGGTCCCATCTTTTGGTCATTATATGAGCACAAGTCGTTGTGTAAATTGTGAAGGGCATGGGCAAACGCGTAGACTGCATCCACAACGAATTGAGTTTTTGATTCCTGTTCGTATCTATATTGCGAAAAAAAAAAACATGTTTCTCGTTAGGGACAAAACAAGTAAGTAGCCTCAAGATTGCTGGAGTAAGTGGTCCCCTGAACCCTTTATAGAAGTGATATTTTTCTTCCTTACGCACGCATAAGCGCGTGCTGCGTAATTGATGCAGTGGCTTAGCGTTCAGTTTGGCTATACTTTCGGCGCTTATAACTACATTTGCTAAATAGAAAGTCTCTAGTATTTGAAATGCATTTTTATACCCTGAACCCATTAAAATGGGTATAATGGTTTTGTTAAAGTATGTAACAGGCAGAAGGAGACGTCGCAAACCCCATAAAGTTTATATATTCTTGATCTGGGTGATGAGAAAAGTCGATATAGCCCTGTCCGTGCGTTCGTCCGTCCGTATGTATGAACGCGTCCATTTCCTAAGATATAAGAGCTAGAGACTTCATTTGAGTTAATTTCGTGTATTGCACGCTCAAAACGAGTTTGTTCTAGAGTTATCGATAAAACGTTTATCGAGAATCAGTTATGAAATTATTTCTCGTTCATCTTTATAGTTAGAGTCTCCAAGTCTTCTGCATATATATGAATACTAATTTAATACAATTTCGTTTTTTTTTTTTTTTTTCAGATTTTGGATTGTGGTCCACAATTCACCCCCACACCCGCAAATGTGTAAAAAATGTATTTCAAATACTAGAGACAGTTCGGTTTGGTATATAGATTTTAATGTCATGATCATAATCTGAAAGTTTCATTACGATTGTCCGTATATAAACAGAATTATTAATCAAATAAGTTCTCGCAACAAAACCCACGTGGCAGAGCAAGCGAGACAGACAGACGCCTGCAACGCGTACTCACATACATATGTATGTATATACATATAAGCGTATATCAGCGTGTGGTTGCGTGCAGAAACGAATCGAATAATTCTTTGAATATTATTGGTTCTTTGATGGTTTGAGGAGATCTCGTAGACTAGCAGTCTGGTAGAGCTAATATATATTTAACGGGCAGACGGAGACGTCGCATATCAGCATGAAAAAGTACATATGTATGTCGATATAGCTCTGTCCGTCTGTCCGTCCATCCGCATGAACGCCGAGTTTTCGTAAACTGGAAAAGTTAGAGAGCTGAAATTTTTCATGAATACTTGTATGTTAGTAACGCAGTACGAGTTTGTTTTTGCGTTTTTTAAGCGTAGCTTCCTCACCGTTTGAGCTGGAGACTTAAATTGGTATATCTAGATAGATATTATGTATACGAAGATTCTGATTCTGATTCTGTGATGTTAGCAGATAAGTCCGTAAAGAAGAAGATAATTAATTTTCTTCCAGGGTTCAGGGTATATCAAAGTCGATCAGTCTCGACTAGAGCCTTCTTACTTGTTTTACTTACCCAAATTTGTCAGATAACCTAAAGCTATCATCACAAACAACCTTATCCTTTTCGTTGGTTTTATCATCTTTATTGATCTTCTTTCTTTCAGAGCTCGTTGGTAACACACAATTGAAAGTATCCTCCCAATATTCAGCAAACCAGGGGTTGCGCTTATTGGAGCTGGGCGTCAATTGCATCATATATCGATCGAAATCTTCAATTATTTCCGACTGTAGTTCGACAGTTATGGCTCCCTCGGCAATGTCTTCCAAGCCCTCCAGCAGCTTCTGCTGCTTACCCCAACCATCGCTGGCCACCCAATGGAAGGGCTGAGATAAATTAGCGCGCTTTGCCGCTAGAAGAATGCGTCTGGCATCCTCGGCGCGCGTGAAAAGGATAACGCCACGAGCATTTGGCTTTTTTAGGAGTTTGCCTATAATGGCATCAAAGACTTTATCATCGGCTGCGCTCGGCACTTTCTCGGCGGCAGCAATGCAGACGTGTCTTTCGGTGGCCTCTTTATGAAAGGCCTCTATGCCATATTCGCCATAGGAGCCCTCGGAATGTATTGTCGACACATAGGACCAATTGAAGTTCTTTATAATGTCCACCAAAGCAACTGATTGAAACGTATCAGGTGGCACGGTGCGCGCAAATAGATCAAATCTGGATTTATCCGATAGAGTTTTTGCGGTTGATGCCGGCGATATTTGAGGAATATGAAAGAGTCGTAATAAATTGGCTACTTGCAACGATACGGAACTATATGAACCGCCAATAACACCAAAAACGGGCCCAGATGTCGCGTTCTTTCTTAGTTGAGGTATTGATGTGTCGGAGCACTCGAACACAGATGTATCCAAGTTGTTGAGTGAGGCTCTCACAAATTGCAGCGATTGATTTAGAGCATATGTATCGCGCGAGCAAGTATCTAGTATATGCACACCTATTGTTATCCCGGGCAATATATTTGAATCATTATTAACACGATCGATGGCATATAGCATCGCCTCCAAGCGCTGAACACCACGATTATAGACTTTTGGCCCACATGGCGGAGCACCCTCGCCTTTCTCGTGTACTGGAAACAGCCCACCTAATATTATATCACCTGGCAACGAAACGGAAACAGTGTCATGCACTTGCGTTGAACCGGCTATACACAGTTGGGAAACCCAACAGGTGGCTAGCACGAGCATAGTCCCAATCGGCACATTCCACACGTCTGGCTTCATCCTAACCACTGTCTTCATTTCCGGGTTCACTCTTGAGTTCTACGAATAGTTTTTTTTTTTTTTTTTCAAATTATATATGGTACAAGGGGCACCTACTGCGTAACATACATACTTTGTTCTGTGTCTTAGTACCTATGCAGTCGCTCAGTACAAATCATCTGAAATTATAATAAATATAAGTTATTTTCCCCTTTCTTTTTGTGGTGCAAAAAATTCAAGTAAAAATGTTGTTGGTGAATCGGGGAACTATTGAGACTTCAGCTTCAATAACGGCGATAAACCTATATACTCTCTTCATGTTGCGAGCCATTGTAAAAATACTAAATATATGAATATTAAACTTAAAGTCTAAGTCTTGTATTATATTCCTTTTTTTTTTTTTTTAATTGTACAGTCTATACATTGGTGATTAATATATGAGTACACACATATAAATATATACTAAGCTATAAGTCTCTGTCATCAAAAGTAATTCAGAGTTTACTTTATTTCAGTAGACATAACAGTTTAGATAGAGCAGTCTATGAATACAGACAGACAATTGGGACTATTAAGAACAGATTTTCAGATTTACAGATTTTGCACATAACCCACAGACTCTTACATATGCATATATGTACATATGTCCTTTTACAATATGCAACAATTTACATATATTGTGGTACCATTCTTACAACTTTATTACTACCAATAATAATACTGTTACTGTTAATATTACTGTAGTAAATTTGTAACTACTATTGTATGCATATATATCTCCCCTGATATTATATATACTTCAAATATCAGTAAAGTCCTCTTAATACTGAAATATTAGTAAACTATTTAAAATGTACAGCTCGATTACTCGCTATAGCATTAACGACATATTTAATTGCTTACAGCGCCTTTGGACAAACTTGAATATAAATATAGAAATTTACGTAAATATACATACAAGTATCTATTTAATAAGAGCTCTTGGAAAATATTTTATCTAATCGCATAAATGTTGAGATGTTCAAATTGATGGCTACTTATTACTTACATTTGCAGATTTCCATAAGAGCTAAGAGTTTGCAGAAAACGCTCTTAGCCTATTAAGAGCAAGCCAGCGAGAGCGTAAGTGAAAGAGAGACAGAGATAGAGAGAGAGAGAGAGAGAGAGAGAGAGAGATATGGAAAGCATTCAAAGAGCATAACAGTTGGGGATGCTTTTTACAACAAACATAAAAAGTTTTCATGAGCTTACAGCGACGCAGACAAGGACACTTTGTGTGTGTGTTAAATGAAAAATAAAGAAATAACAATGTCGACCCAGAAAAAGCTTCGATGCAAGAACTTTACCAGAAGTACCAAGGAAGAATGGTCCTACCGATGATGGTAATGCGCATAGCAGCAAAACAACAACCAGAAATATATATATATATATATATATGTATATATTATACATATATTCATAAGTAAAAGTTGGGAAATAAATGTACATACATATATACATAACCATTTGCAATGGATTGGGCTGATAGGCCGACTGTAACAGACGTACACATGTACATATGTATGTAGGTACGAAAGACTTGTTTGACTTACGGTCATACAGTTAAATAAAGTAATAGTAAATAATAATAAAAATGAAATTTATATATTAATAATAATAATAATAATAATAATAATAATATATCAATAGTAAAATGGCGTATGTATGTATATATTTTAAAATTTATGTTAATTTTCTTTCTGGCCGTCCCATGGTTCTTGCAGTTTGTATGTCATGGCATGCCGCTGTTACTGTATGCGTGTTAAGGTATATGTATACATGTGCCACAGTTATTTGTGCGTAAAGTATTTTAGCTACACTGCTCACACATTAGTATGCCATTTAATTTAACTAATTTAACTAATTTGTGGATTACTCTCAAAGTACTTACCGTTACTAAAATTTCGCTTCTTTTATGTCATATGTGTTTTTATGAACGTTACACAGTTAGTGTAGTTAGCAGTGGCTCATTGAAAAGGCTTTCGGATTGTATTCACTTTATTAATATTTTTCAGTTGACACTTATCATAATACCGAGCGAAAAGCGCACACATCTGTCCAAAGCTTTAACAGTAGATAAACTGATTGACTCATGATAAGCACAAAACAGTTCTTGTACAAGCTGTAACAGCAGCAGCAGTAGCAGCAGCATCATCAGTAGCGACCACGAAAGCAACACAACAACAATAATAGGAGCCGCTATGGTAGCACGATGGCAAAGAACAGTATCAATCTGCACAAGCATCACCAGCAGCAGCAGCAGTACCAGCAGCAGTAGCAGCAGCAGCAGCACCAGCAGCAGCAGCAGCAGCAGCAGCAGCAGCAACAACAGCAGCAACAACAACAACAACAACAACAATGCCGACAGCAGCCATCTAACTGTCCATCGCTGCTTGAATACTCATTTTAATTTCAAGCACGAGCAACACTGCAGCAGCAATGGTCCTCACAGATCTCGAAGAGTACATTCCAACATAAAAAGTAACAAAATGCCGAAGACATACGCTCTTACCAAAACCGACAAATGTACATACATGCACAACAACTCAGTAGGAGTCGCCCTCAACATTCGCCAAGAGTACTGAGAGAGAGGTTAATTCAAAGCTTTCTCTTTATTTCCCGTTGCTTATTAATATTGTACGTTCGTACGTATGTATGTATGTAGAAATAATTTAACATATTGAACGAAATAGTTCAAATAGGTCAAACACAAATTTGAATATATATTGACTATAGCAAACTGTTGTTTTGTCATAATAGATTTAGATTGAAGATTAAACGATCTATATTGCATTCTATTTTAATACTTTCAATCAATCGACTATTTCAAATTTTACAGAAATGCGGGCGAATATGGGATTAATTGATTTAGGCTAATCATTTTGTGGTGGTATGTCGATGTTTTCGTTACTACGTGAACCAATTTTGTGGTGGTAGATCGATGTATTCGTCACTACGCGAACAAAGTTTCGTTTCAGGAGCGATCAGCTTGACAATCAGTTTTTTTTTTTTCAATTGTAATTAATACTGTAAAATTCGACTCACTATCTTAGCAAGACAATAAAGTGAAATGCTGAAGAAAAATACCATGATCCTATTCGATTGATACAAAATCATCTTTGTGATTTATTTATCTCATGTGAATTATTAATAATAAATTTAAAATATTTAGATTAATGTTAATCGATTTTTTAATATTATAATAAATTAGAGGAATATTAGGAAATATCGATAAATACGTGATCATCCATGCTAAATTCTGACACACAATATATCGATGTATATTGATACGATGCTACCATTCCTAGGCAGCACATTGCATGTGGAATGAAATGATAGAAAATTTGTTTTTGGAAATAAACATAAAGACAGCTATAACTTAGTTTACTATTGTGCAAGTATACTTAAAAAGTTCGAGAATTGTTTTTACTATTGTATATAAGTGGTTCAATATACTAGTGACGAATGCTCCAGGTAAAATACATTTTTAGAACGAGAACGGACGTAAAGTAAAATTACATGATGACATTTCTTACCACAATGCAATTAGTTGACGTTGCTTCTCATTGCATATAAAACTTTAACCATAATGTAAATATTACTCTAAAATTTTTGTCAATCGTTTAACTATCAGTTAAATACAAGTTCGCAAAGTACACAAACTTCACACACCGTTTTTTTTTTAATATTTCATTTTCTTTGTGTGTCGTCGTTCGAGTCGAGAGTTGTTCAGGTAATCTCTCTGTCTCGCTCTCTTCCCTTCACTCTCACTTCACGCTCCTCCATCGGTCGCATGTGCGCCAACGTCGCAACGTCGGCAAATAATGTAGGTAAAAGCATGATCAAACAGTTAAAGAAAATGCAGAGATATACATACCTGTTAATTATTTTCAAGTCAGATAAATCTGAAATATTCAAATAACAAAGGAAAATTGTAAAATCTAAATTATCAAATATTTGTTTGTAAAGTATTTTTCTGTAGACAATTAAACACTAAATGTACTTTAACAAATTGCAGGCCGAGTACTCGTTTTGAAATTATCTGATTTGTCTCGCCGGATTATATACTATAACAACATATTTGAAGGTAAGAGACATCGGCATTCGCATCATCATCAAAATTAATAGTAATATTCACAGCAGAATAATCAAATGGTTGTGTGACAGATTGGTAAACGGGGTCTAAAGTCATCCCGAAGATCGCCAATAAAACGGTAAACGAAACCGTTTGACGACTTCCGATAACAAACGGATTGGTCAGTTCGTAATGCAACCAGTTGCTCCAACACTATCAAATCAAGCCGATATTCCTAAAGCCATGCAGCCCCAAAATATGGTATGCTCCCATTTTGGAATTTTTCATTTCCTATTTATATATATATATATATATATATATATATATATATATATATATATATATATATATATATATATATATATATATATACATATATACATATACAGTCGAGTCTCGATAATTCGTAATGACAAGGGAACAGAATTTTTTCCGAATTCAATTCAATATCATGTATTTAAAAACAAAATTAAACATAAACGAAATCATATTAACGAAAAATTAAGATTTAAAAAAACCTTGTAATTTTGTATTGTTTCATGTTCTTCAAAATTATTTGTTCTATTGTGTTTACCAAGCTTATTAAATGATCAATTGCATTATTCTGATCATTGTGATATGAAAAAAACGTGTTAAACGTTCTTGCTTGACATTTTTACGAATCGTCTTCACGCTTCAAATAAAATGAGCAAACTAATGTAAATCCAATGAGAAAACTACGATATTTCGCACATGAAGCGACAAAAAGGCGCCATGCATAATAGTCTGCTAGACCTAATAGTAGTTTATCTTCCAGCACAATAAAAAATAAAGATAAAAATTACAAGAGGTTTCGAAATGAAATTACAAATTAAAAAAGGTTTCGAAACGAAATTACGATTTATAAGAGGCAGACAAACTATGAATTAACGAGAGGGACCAAAATGTTTGTGATTTTTACGAATTAACGAAGTTTTTTCAAGGGACCAGCAGTTTCTTACGAAATATTGAGGTTTTTGATTTAACGGGGCACGAATTATCGATACTCGACTGCATATATGTACTATACTCACTCTGTCTTTATACTAAAGATGCAAACTTAGAGAATAACTTACCTCTTTCGATATTATCGCAACGATAACATTATAATTTTATATATTTTAAAAAGCATGTAATATAATTTTTAATATATTTTTTTATTAATATTGAGAAGACTATAAAATGGGGTGCTATATAGATTTTGAAAATAATATCTATATCTACCCCTTTGTAAAGATGTGAAAAGTGCCTTGGAATGTCTAACTGTTCTAGTTCTAGTTCTAACTGTAAGCTTTAGATCACACTTGCTTTACGATAGCGCATTGAGTTTGAAAGTCGAACAGTTATGATTTCTAATGTAATAATATGAGACTGCAGAAGTCAGTCTCACTTTCAAACCATGTTAGGTTGGGGTGTATATAAAATAGCTTGCTCCTTGTTGCAGACTAAACATTCTTTAAAAAACGTTTCGAAGCCTAGGACATTCTTATGCAAATGCCGAACATATTTGCGAGAAATCAAATTGTAACAAATTTGTACTACAACTAAAGTTGCTGAGAATCAGGAGCCAAATTTTTGGTTATAACTCTGGGGGGCAGATAAATTATAAAACCCATATAAAGGAATGTAGAGAAGTGATTAGGTTCTTATTTTTGGTACAGTGACGATATGTCTATTGCATATGGTATAGTGTGGAAACTAAGGCTAGTTGCTCGAGGGCTAATGAGGAAGAAAATTGTGTGAATGATTGGCTTTCTATTGAATCGTTTCTCTTTAAGATAGAATCGCCAAAAGTATAGATATAGTTGATAATAAAGGGAAGTACAAACTGACTCACTTTGATGCTGATATTTGGTTGCTTTTTAAATATTGAGTTTTTATTTAGTTGCTCGTTTCGTTAGGCTTTCGATTTTTGTTTATTTCGTCATATATATAAATATATGTATTTCAAATATCCAATGATGATTTTTGTGGGCGCTGCTTAAATCTGTTGTAGATACTGCCGGCAAATAAAAAGACAAAAAAATACACAACGCAAATGCCTGTTATTAAGCAGCAGCAACAGTCACAACAACAAAAACAACAGCAACAACATAGTACGTCACAACCCCAGTTTCAGATAAACAAGGCTTACAATGTTGTTTCCATATTAAAAACAACTGCAACAACAACAGCAAATGCTCAACAATCGTCGGCTCACATGGTACATCAGTCACATGTGCAACAGCAGCAGCAACACCATCAGCATCAACATCAACAACAACAACAACAACAACAACAACAGCAGCAACAGCAGCAAAGCTACGCAAATGTTGTTAACAGGTCATTAACGTCTGTTAGTTCTCAGCAACAGCAATCGACAACAGTTATCTGTAGTGGCGGAAACATAATGGCTGTTAATAATTGTCAATTGAATCTGAATTCGGCAACGATTCAGCAGGATTTGAATACAGCTGCCATTTATAATCTAACGGGACATCGTGCTGCTGCGGCTGCTGCTTGCGGTAGCACCAATGGAATTATCGAAACAAATTGTCGTTTATTGTCGGAAATGTCCAAGTCGAGTCAAATCGGTCCAAATAACAGTCAACAACAGCAACAACAACTAACAACTGTTGCTGCTGTCGGTAGCAATAGCAATAATAGTGGTAGTAACAACAGCAGTATTATCAATGGCAGTAATCCCAGCATCATCACTCTAGCCAACTCTCACGGCGTATCACTCGGCTCTTCGAATAATCAATCTGCCTATATGCATGACAAAAGTCCGTTGGGCACTGTTAGCGTCGGCGTCGGTATTAACGTCAGTTGTATTGATAGTAGAAAATACGACTATAAAAACAATAATCTGCTGTCGAACAGTAATTTTCAACAAACAACCCAAGAGGTAATCAATTCTACGACTTCTGTTGCATACAGTGGAACCCATTGAAAATGCAAATTGAGGGTGTAGTGGTTTCTTTAAATAAGGCAGAAATAGGTGCGGCTAACATCTTTCTATTCCTCTGTACGAACGTGATGTTCGCAGAAGCTATAAGTGCCAAAGACAAAATATTAAATATACTTGTGCCTGTAGCAAGGCTAGATCTAGTGTGTTTGAAATAACTGGTAACTCTTCTTTTCATCAGGATAAATGAACTTTGAACTTCTCTAGTTAAATTAAAATAATATTGATAAAAGATAGTTCGAATCAGAATGCTTTACGAAAGAAGAGTTATAAAATTGGGCATGGTAAATAAATAAATAGATTTTGTAATTAAAATTGGCTCCCTCATAAAATTAAATAATGAGTGGAGCATGTATATTATTGTGATTTGACTCTATAAAATGTTAGGGGATTATAAGTGATTTATCTAAATAAGAATAATAGAAATGTTTTCGGGTTGTAATCAATTCAATGCGATGCATGAGGTCATTGTACGGTCATAATTAATTTGAAATAAATGTGTGATCTGGAAGGGAATTAGAAAACTATTAACTTAAAGATAAAAACTAAAAACTTAGAACTAAAACTTTTGAATGAATTTTACAGTATGTGTCGTCGGGCAACAACAGTTCTGGAAACAGTCGTTCAAATCAACAAAATGGAATTTATCGTGGCCCACAGCCAGCATCAAATCCGCCTCGTGGCAACAGCGCTGGTGGTGGAGCCCGTGCCCATGCCCATATGCCAGCAATGTATCCAAATATGGTATTGCAGCAGTTCCCACAATATGGGCAACGGCAACCAGCATACCCGGCGCCACATTTACAATATACGCACACGCCCATACCCTATTATCCCTATCCATTTCTTTCCACATTACCACAGCAGCAACCGCCGCCGCATTCACGCAGTGGCGTTACGGTTAACACCAACGTTAACTTAGGCAATACAATGCAGTCTGTACAGCCCGGTGGACTCAATGGACCGCTGGCTGGTCCCGGTGGTGCGACACCATCTCAATTGCAGCTGTTAACAGGTGCTGTTCAGCCAGGCGCTAATACAGTTATTGGTGTCGGTGGAACAACGAGCGGTCAAGTAGGTGTGGGTGTCAACGTCGGTGTTGCGCCAATGGTTGGCGTTATGTCAGCCAATGTTGCGCCACAACCTGTTCAAGTGCCGCCGCCGAGTAGGCGGCGACATCAGCACCGTTTACAGATTATCGATCCTACAACAAAAAAGAATATACTCGATGAATTGGATAAGGTAAGAAATATATATATATATATATATATATATAGTCGAGTCTCGATAATTCGTACCCCGCTAAATCGAAAACCTCAATATTTGTAAGCAACTGCTGGTCCCTTGAAAAAACTTCCTTAATTCGTAAAGATCCCATACAACGGGGTTTTCATTTAACGGGGTTTCAAAAGTCAAAATACGAATTGAAGGGGTTTTTATATATCACGTCGTTTCAACAATTTTAACTTATTAAAAATGAATAAAATACACATTCATTTCATTATTATGTATTTAAAAAACAAAATTAAACATAAACGAAATCATATTAACGAAAAATTAAGATTTAAAAAAAGCTTGTAATTTTGTATTGTTTCATGTTCTTCATGATCATTTTTATACCCTGAGCCCATTTCAAATGGGAAAAGTTGATATAGCCATGTCCCTCTGTCCTTATTTTTGAACGCGATTTCCGAAGATATAAGTGCTAGACAGTTCATTCTTTTTATACCCTGAGTCCATTAAAAATGGGAAATCAGGGTATAATTGTTTTGTTAAATGTATGTAACAGGCAAAAGGAGGCGTGACAGACCCCATAAAGTATATATATTCTTGATCAGGGTGACGAGAAAAGTTGATATAGCCATGTCCGTCCGTCCGTCCGTATGTATGAACGCGTCGATTTCCGAAGATACAAAAGCTAGAGAGTTCATTCTTTTTGTGTTAGGTCCGTATATTGCACGCGCAGTACGAGTTTGTTTCAGAAATTCGATAACTTGTATATTTGCAAAGTTATCGATAAATGAATTTATCGGGAACCAGTTATAAAATTCTAGCTAATTCATCTTAAGAGTTAGAGTCTCCGAGACTTCTGCATATATATAGATACTAATTTAATACAATTTCGGTTTTTGTCAGATTTTGGATTCCGGTCCCCAGCTCGCCCCACTACCCTCAAATGTGTAAAAAATGCATTTCAAATACTAGAGACATGCAGTTTGGTTTAGAATATAGATATGAATATCATAATCATAATCTGAAGATATCAATGCGATTGTCCATCTAGAAACAGAATTATTAATCAATAAAGTTTTCTCATCAAAACCCATGCGACGCAGCAACAAAGGCAGCGAGACAGCAAGCCGCCTGTATTGCTCACACACATACATGCTTACAAGCGTGTGTGTGCTCGTGTTTTTGCATGTATAGTTTCTTACGCGTGCAGAAACGAATCGAATAATTCTTGGAATATTATTCGTTAGAAGAAGGGCTCAGGGGATTTCGTAGTCGAGCAGTCTCGACTACAGCTTTCTTACTTGTTGTGTTAGGTTTGTATATTGCACGCGCAGTACGAGTTTGTTTCAGACATTCGATAACTTTTATATTTCCAGAGTTATCAATAAAAACAATTTATCGGGAATCAGTTATAAAATTATATCTCGTTCATCTTTAGAGTTCGAGTCTCCAAGTCTTCTTCATATATATAGATACTAATTTGATTAAAATTTCGGTTTTTGTCAGATTTTGGATTACGGCCCCCAATTCCCCCACACCCCCAAATGTGTAAAAAATTTATTTTAAATACTAGAGAAATACAGTTTGGTTTGGTATATAGATTTTAATGTCTTGATTAAAATCTGAACATTTGATTACGATTGTCCATCTAGAAACAGAATTATTAATCAAAGAAGTTATGGCAGCAAAACAAAATAAAATGATCAAAATAATGTACATAAATCCAATGAGAAAACTACGATACATAATAGTCTGCGAGGCAAAACGCTAGTCTAACTTCCACCAAAATCAAGCATTACGAACTACCTGGGGTATCGAAACGAAATTACGAATTATAAAAGGCAAGACCATCGCCGAGTAGGCTGAAAAACTTCGAACGAGGGGACCAAAATTTATGTATTTGTACGGATTAAGGAAGTTTTTTCAAGGGACCAGCAGTTTCTTATGAAATATTGAGGTTTTCGATTTAACGGGGTACGAATTATCGAGAGTCGAAATAATACATACATATGAAATATGTATATAATATATATTTCATTCACACAGAGTAATGCGAGTACGGAGAGTGATTTTCAGGAGGCAGGACCTGTTGCTTTTGTCGCTGCTGCTATTGCACCTACTGCTTCTTCTGCTACATTAACGACAGGAACTGTCGTCGTGCAACCAGATGTCTCAATGTGCATTTCCCAACCAGATGGCGTCTGTTTACCCACTAGTAGCGTATTAATGCAAGGCACAGATTCTAGAGCCAATATCCAGTACAAATTAGGTAAAATTAAAATGAAATATTTGTGTTCCCTGTTTAAAAGCTGGGAATGTAACAGACGGCAGGAACGATTAACGCGTTATTCACAGCAAATGGGAAAATTGCCATACATCATACATATTTTAGATTTTAATCAACTTAAGTAAATTAAATTGCTGTGATTAATAACCAGATCGCAGCGTTTAAACAGGCACACATAGCTTAACTATTTAGACATATTCTTAATCACGAATATATGCATAAATTGTTATACTAGATCAAATTCCCGCTCAACGCCAGGAAATAATAATAGCACAGACACCAGTGGTCTCAGCCATGTCTGATGCGCCATCTGTAGAAATATTGCCGACTTCTCAGAAATGCAAAAGTAAAAAGTAAGTTCCATAAATAACGATAATATTGTTGCTGTTCAAGTGTTATCTACAATAAAATTTTTATATTTTTATTATCAGAATTCCCATAGTCGCCCCGAAAGATGCTCCTGAGCCCTCGTCCCCGACTGATTTCTCTTCACGTAAGTAGTCCGATATTTATAGATATATAATAGTGACTTTAGAAAAACTTTATCGTCTTGAAAATTAAGCCAATTACTGGACTTCTGAATCTATTTTAATCAATATATAATGCTGCTCTCTTTTTTCGGCGCTATTAAAACTACACCTACACCGTATATGTACAGTGTGTCAAGAATGAGTTGGCACACTGGGAAAAAATTTGATTTTTTGACTTTAAATGCAAATATCTAAGTCAATAATGCAAAAAAAAAACAATTTTTTTAAAAACTATACTAATGCCGTAGGACGACTTTGGCCACCTTCTCATGTGAGACATCGATTCCACATTCTTCCTTTACCTCTTTGGCAAGAGTTCTGGAAGAAATATGCGGATTAGTGTTCACTTTTCTTAGAATTAGCCTCTCTACTCGGTTAGTTAGCTTTCTTTTCGGCCCTCCTCCCGTCTTTGAAAGCAGTCTGTTTTCCTTTTCGGCCCGATTTAGCGGATTATAAACCGTTCTCCTGGGCACAGAAAACGTGTCCATCAATTCTGGAACGGATTCGCCCATCTCGTGGTTGTAATAGATGAGCTGAACCATCTCAAAGCTTAATCGTTTCCCAGTCATATTTTTAAAATATTAAATGTGTTATTATACTCGTAACTAGCGAAAATTGTCAACCAATTGACAAAAAAAGTGAAAGAATATGTGCATACATAGATGCCGAGAATATGCAGAGACAGCGGTAAAATACCGTTACTTCTAAGAAAAAGACCAACGCAGATGTGCAAAACAAAGTGTGCCAACACATTATTGACATTGTTATTATTGAATGATATTTGTTTTTGTTGATTTATTTGTTACATATTGAATATTTTGCTTCTTTTTTTTTATATATAAATTAAAGAAATAATATTAAACAGATTCCCATTTTTAAAAAATTGTTTTTTTTTTTGCATTATTGACTTAGATATTTGCATCTAAAGTCAAAAAATCAAATTTTTTCCCAGTGTGCCAACTCATTCTTGACAGACTGTATGTATGTTATGTACAGTGTGTAACATTAATATTCGCTTTTATGTTTTTTCAACTTCAAACGCAAATAAAACATAAACTATTTATTAAAATAAAGAAGTGTAAATGGTAAGTTTTAGATTGAAATATTACCTTTTCTGAGAGGTATACATTCAGGTATTATATTTAACATAACTAATAGAAATTATACATAATCAAGAAAAACACAAAGTTTGGCGTTACATTATTAATATTCGGTTTTTTAGCGAAGTTGTAAAACAAAGCACCACGGAAACTCTGAATAGCCACAAATGACACATTTAATTTAAAACCAATTACACTTTTTTATTTTAATAATTAGTTTGTTTTATTTGCGTTTGAAGTTGAAAAAACAAAAAACCGAATATTAATGTTACACACTGTATATATTTATTATTACGTCTTATGTTTAAATTATATAAATAATTGTAAACCTGCGATGTTATTGTGTTATCCAAGGGAGATAATGGAGTAAAAAGATGTATTAAAATAAATTAAACAAGTAAGAAAGCTGTAGTCGAGACTGCTCGTGGCGCCCTCAAATATGCTCTATCTGAGCGTTACCCTCTCTGTGCCTGCGTCCAGGTCATACTTCTTCCGCCGCAGAACATTTTTGGCGAAGTCACAGACTTTTTTCCAGGCATCAATGCTGCTGCACATTTTCTGTACTATTGTATCTACTGTGACTTCGCCGACAGAGCCTGCCAAGGCGGTTCTCTCTTCTGACCACCTTTCGCAGTCGAAGAAAGTGTGTTCTGCGTCGTCCATTGTATTTTTGCAGTAAATACAGGTGGATTCATCCGTTTTGCCCATCTTATATAGGTACTTTCGAAAGTATCCATGACCGGAGAGCATTTGTGTAAGATAAAAAGACGTTTCACCGTGCTTTCTACTTATCCACTGCTCTAGATCGGGGATTACTTTTGCAGTCCATCTTCCATATCTTTCGGACGACCATCTCGCCTGCCAGGAGGCTATGGTTTGCTGCCGTATGATCTTTGCTGCCTGTTCAGAGAATTCTCCGCTCTGCCGAAGTTGCCATATTTTCTTGCGTTCTTGAGCAAGTAGGTCCACTGGTATGACTACTGCAGCTCCAGATACTGTGCGATACGCCGATGTTATCCGCAAGGCTGCTCTTCTCTGCACGGATAACATCGGTTTTCGCCTTACAGCTGCCTGTAGAGTATCCGCCCATACTTCGCTACCATAGAGTAGTGTAGCGTTCGTCGTTTCCATAAGAAGTCTCCGTTTCCCTTCAGTCGGACCGTCAACGTTTGCCATCAGTCTGCTGAGAGAGCCCGTTATTGCAGCTGCTTTTCGCGTGGCGTGCTTCAGCTGTTCCCCGAAAGTGAGTTTGCTATCCAGTCTAACGCCTAGATAGTTCACTGTCCTCTGGGTCCTTATTTGATTTCCGCTTACTCGCATCTCTATTTCGGTTGGAATCTGCTTTCCTGTAAACAGAAGTAACTCTGTTTTATGGGTGGCAAGTTCCAATCCTCGAGAGCTAAGCCATGTCTGTGTCATCATCATCATCATCATCATCGCTTTAATAATAATAATAATAATACTAATAATAATAATAATAATAATAATAATAATAATATTGCAACATATTTTACGATGTATCACTGTTTTAAACGCTGTAGCCCTGTAATCGAAAATATATTTATCGATCGATCATTAAGTTTTCAAAAGTTTAACAAAAATGTCAAAGGAAATTTACAAACTGAAATTTAGGGTGTCGCGGTTAAACGACCCATTAAAAAAATGGATTAGCCGCGTTCCCAATAATATTGATAAGGAATTTTGCAAATACTGGAAGTGCAGTTTATACACAAAACTTTTAGAATGGAGAGATAAAGAAAGTGTCGTATCTTTCTGAACTGAAGTTCAGAACCACACAGACTCAGCAGGAAACAAAAACTTTTCGGACCTGGGTGCATTTGTTATCACTTTGCTGTCGTTGCCGTGGTCAAATGCTGAGGTGGAAAAGCTAATTAAGGAACAAGCTGCATATTGATACCTTAAATTCTATTTTGGCAATTAGGTTGGTTTTACTAGTTAACAATTACATACAATTAAATATAATATCTTTGGATTAGGTTTAGGCTACATCGGAACGGCAAATGTTGCCAAAACTACAATAAGCTACCGGCAAATGAGGTGCTACACCTTTTAAAGAGAAATTAAAATCAAATTCCATTTTTTAAAATAGAAAAAAATGTTATCAGTTTTTTTGACCTTTTCAAAAATATTTTGTCCCTTTTTTGTCCTCTTTTTTGTGTCAACTGTCCTGTTTTTTCGGCGCAAAGATGGCAACACTGGTGTGTATGCATGTGTGTAAGCATTGCAAGCGTCTTGCTGCTTTGTTGCTGCGTCGCATGGGTTTTGATGAGAAAACTTTGATGATTAATAATTCTGTTTCTAGATGGACTATCGTATTGATTTCTTCAGATTATGATTATGATATTCATATCTATATGCTAAACCAAACTGCATGTCTCTAGTATTTGAAATGCATTTTTTTCACATTTGGGGGTGGTGGGGCGATGTGGGGACCGGAATCCAAAATCTGACAAAAACCGAAATTGTATTAAATTAGTATCTATATACATATGTGCAGAAGACTTGGAGACTGTAACTATAAAGATGAATTGGATATAATTTTATAAAGTTTTTTGTCGATAGCTTTGGAAATATACGAGTTATCGAATTTCTGAAACAAACTCGTACTGCGCGTGTAATATACGAGCCTAACACAAAAAGAATTAACTCTCTAGCTCATATATCTTCGGAAATCGACGCGTTCATACATACGGACAGACGGACATGGCTATATCAACTTTTCTCGTCACCCTGATCAAGAATAATAATACTTTATGGGGTCTGCCACGCCTCCTTTTGCCTGTTACATACATTTAACAAAACCATTATACCCTGATTTCCCATTTTTAATGGGCTCAGGGTATAAAAACAAAAAAAAAGAAAGTTCTAGTCGAAATTATCGATAAAAAATCGAGCAAATTTGAGCATTGAGCTAGAGATCTCGAATTTATATATTTAGATAGATATTATGGATACGCAGATTTTTCATCTTTAGAGTTAGAGTCTCTAAGTCTTCTGCATATATATAGATACTGATGCAGTGGCGGCCCGATGATGAGTCAAAGTCGTGGTTGTATTTCCTCGACTTTATTGAGTAATTATAAACTGTGTTTTTTTTTCTTAGTTAAATGTAGTTAAGTGTCTAGCAGAGAAAAGTAGGAAGAATAATTCCCGATTGCGAACCAGTAGGAGAACTGGAGTCGGAGTTATGTTATTAACAGCGCATAATACTGTCAATACTGTCGTGAGGGAGGAGCAGCTCCTGTTAATGCAATCTGACATTAACAGATACTAAATTATTACAATTTCGTTTTTTGTCAGATTTTGGATTACGGCCCCAATTTCCCCCACAACCCCAAAAGTGTAAAAAATGTATTTCAAATACTAGAGACATACAGTGTGGTTTGGCATATAGATATTAATGTCATGCTCATAATCTGAAAGTTTGATTACGATTGTCCATCTAGAAACAGAATTATTAATCAAACAATTTATGGCAGCAAAACCCACGGGGCTCAGCAAGAGAGGCAGCGAGACAGCAAGCCGTCTGCATTGCTCACACACATACATGCTTACAAGCGTGTGTGTGCTCGTGTTTTTGTATGTATAGTTTCTTACACGTGGAGAATCGAAATGAAGCATTCTTGGAATATTATTCGTTCGAAGTAGGGCTCAGGGGATTTCGTATTCGAACGATCTCGACTACAGATTTCTTACTTGTTGTCTAACTGATTCTCGATAATTTTTTTATCGATATATCTGTAAATAGACGTTATCGAATTTTTTAAACAAACTCGTACTGCGCGTACAATATACGGCCCTAACACAAAAAGAATGAACTCTCTAGTACTTACATATATATGTATATCTTCGGAAATCTACGCGTTCATAGATATGGACGGACAGGGCTATATCGACTTTTCTCGTCACCCTGGTCAAGAATATGCGGTCTGTCCCGTCTCCTTCTGTCTGTTACATACTTTTAACAAAACCATTATACCCTTATTTTCAATTTCAGTCTCTTTGGGGGCGTGGAATATTGAAAAATACCCTGTAATTTTCGCATTTTTTTGAGTGTAAGCAACCAAAAATGTTAGCCTCGTCTCTTTCTAAGAACTGGCTAAAAATTAGGCGTTTCAAATCGACAATGAAGTTTGTTGTGGCCAACTGCATAATTTATGCTTATAAAAGCTTAGTGGTAATTGAGAGAAAGTTGACAGAAAGCATTTTAACACAAGAAGCCTCTAGTCGAGACTTAAATCCTGCATAAAACTATTACTTTTCTTTTTGACGCACGTATTAGCACGCTGTCCCAATTGCGTAGTTGCTGCCGTGGGTTGCGGGTTGGTTGGGCTAAACTTTGGACGATTATAACTCCATATCTAGATGGACGATCTCCATGAAACCTTCAATATAATAATGGCATTCAAATGCAATTTTCTAATATTTGAAATGGTTTTTTTTTCAACTAGGGACGAAAGGGGCGTAGCACCGGAGGTCTGAAAATGACATAATTTGGAAATGGGATGTGTTATCAAAAAAAAAAAACAAATAAACTCGTACTGCGTAACTAACATACAAGTGTTCATGAGAAATTTCAGCTCTCTAGCTTTTGTAGTTTCCGAAATCTCGACGTTCATACCGACGGACAGACGGACATGGCTATATCAACTTTTCTCGTCACCCTGATCAAGAATATATATACTTATGGAGTCTGCCACGCCTCCTGCCTGTTACATACATTTAACAAAACCATTATACCCTGATTTCCCATTTATAGTAGTATATATATTCTTGATCAGGGTGACGAGAAAAGTTGATATAACCATGTCCGTCTGTCTGTCCGTATGTTTGAACGTGTCGATTTTCGAAGATACAAAAGTTAGAGAGTTCGTTCTTTTTGTGTTAGGTCCGTATATTGCGCGCGCAGTCGAGTTTGTTTCAGAAATTCGATAACTCGTATATTTGCAAAGTTATCGATAAACGAATTTATCGGGAACCAGTTATAAAATTCTAGCTAATTCATCTTAAGAGTTAGAGTCTCCGAGTCTTCTGCATATATATAGATACTAATTTAATACAATTTCGGTTTTTGTCAGATTTTGGATTCCGGTCCCCAATTCGCCCCACCATCCCCAAATGTAAAAAAAAATTGAATACTAGAGACAAGCAGTTTGGTTTAGCATATAGATATGAATATCATAATCATAATCTGAAGATATCAATACGATTGTCCATCTAGAAACAGAATTATTAATCATCAAAGTTTTCTCATCAAAATCCATGTGGCGCAGCAACAAAGGCAGCGAGACAGCAAGCCACCTGCATTGCTCACACACATACATGCTTACAAGCATGTATAGTTTCTTACGCGTGGAGAATCGAAACGAAGCATTCTTGGAACCTTATTCGTTCGAAAAAGGGCTCAGGGGATTTCGTAGTCGAGCAATCTCGACTACATCTTTCTTATTTGTTATTCATGTCCTTATAGGGAGAGATTATGCAATAAAATTGTATTTTTAAAATCCTTGTTTACCTTTAAATAGTAAAAGAAAAATGTTAAAGGTACGATGCAATAGCTTAAACGGTAAATTTTTTCGTTTGTTTCACCGTATATTTTGATGTCACGTTGGACCGTGAGAAATAGGTTTTATTATCCCTAAGTCAAAAGGATTTCGTTGCATTTGCTCTCTCAATATATTTACATTCTCTCTGTTTTTATTTTCGGTTTTTATACTTTGTTCCCAAAGGGAAGAAAGTATATTGGGTTTGTGCAATGTCCGTCTTGCTGTCCGTCCGTCTGTCCGTCTGTCCGTCTGTCCGTCCGTCCGTCTGTCCGTCTGTCCGTATGAACGCAATATTTTTCGGCGCTATTAGAGCTAGAGACTTGAAATTTTAAACATATACTCATATATGTCCCCGAATTATAAAGTGTTAAAATTTTCCCGATCCGCCCACTAGGGGCGTGGCAAATCGGAAAACTCTTGCGCCCATAGGCCAGTAATCATACTAGACGATGAGCTAGAGAGTTGCAATTTGGAATGTATACTCGCGGTGACAACCCAAGTTCAAAAAGCTATGGCGGATATATCTACGCCCATTGGGGGCGTGGCAAATCGGGAAATACGTATCTTCTACACCGTTAAAGCTAGAACGCTGAAATTTTGCATGTGAGTTAATGTTATGATTCTAAGAAGATCGATCAAAAAGTTATATGTCTACGCCCATTGGGGGCGTGGCAAATCGGACCTGAATATATAGAGATTTTTCAAATTGTGCTATATTTTGAACACTATTGACACTAGAGACTTGAAATTTTGCATGTATACTCGGGTTGACAACCCAAGACTAATAAGCTATGGTAGATATATCTACGCCCACAGGGGGCGTGGCAAACCGCAAAAGTTTATATCTCCTACAGTTTAGAGCTAGAAGCTTGAAAATTGGATGGTTGAGTTACTAATGTTCTCCTCTATCGATGCCCCAAAAATAATTTTTCAGCCTCTTTGGGGGCGCCCTGTAGTTTTCGCATTTTTGGAATGTAAGCAATCAAATTTTGCAGGCATGTTAGCCTCGGCCCTTTCTAAGAACTGGCAAAAAATTATGCGTCTACGCCCCCTGGGGGCGTGGCAAATCGGCAAAGAAATTTGTTGTGGCCAACTGCATAATTCATGCATATAATAGCTTAGTAGCAATTGCTATGATGGCAGAAAGCATTTTAACATAAATATAATAATATTAATGAATTTAAAAAATAAAATTCATAAGTTTTTGATTAATAAATAAAAAGTTTCCAGCGGGATTCGAACCTGGATCTTTTGAAAACAACATGTAATCGTTAGCTAAACCTAAATAAATTCACAGCTGATCAGCAGCTTGTGACGACACAAAACAATACAATCGCAATTCTTGCAATATGTATACACTTTTGGATGTGTATACACAAATACAAACATCTGTGTACATACATACATACATATATGCATGCATAGAAAAACTGCTTGCCAAGCAAGCAGCGTGGCAAATTGGAAAATTTGTTTTAGTTTTAGCTTAAATGCACAATTCATATGCGTATGTTTATAAATTATTATCAATTGGCAGCAAGCGTTTTATAATAAATATACAAATATAAAAAAAAATTTTTAAAAATAATTTTTGAAAAAAAGTTTTCTGCGGGATTCGAACCCACGCACCCAAGTATAGCTTGCATAGCGCTTACCATCAGCGCCACTGACCTAACATGGGCTATGTTAACTAAAACCAAATAAGGCATTGCTAGAGCGTCTCTGACAAAACTAAAGTAACGATCGAAAAATTCCCAATTCAGTCACAATTCTTAGAATATTCTGTCATGCAAACTTTTGTATGTATACATAGAAAATTGTGTGTATACTCGTATAGTGTGTACATGTGTAAATCTGTATGTATGTGTAGGGAAAACGTTTGTTGCTTGCCATGTACGTTTGCTAATTGCCGAAATATTTCGTTAATTAAATGTTTATTAAATAAATAAGATGCACCTATGGGAACAAAGTATATCGCTGTTAGTTGCGCCTAACTGCAACGTTCTTACTTGTTTTTTCTGCACATTTGCTTTTCATCCCAGTTGCCAATATGAGTTGTTGCAAAAAATCATGCACATTCAATCTGGCAAGTGATGCTGCACAAGCGCAATTTGTAAATTGCTGGTTGTGCGAAAATATGATGCATACTAAGTGTGCAGGTCTTACTGGGCGTGTTTTTGACAAGATCATGTCCACTGCCAAAATTGGTATTGGTGGCATACGCTGGTCTTGTCCGATCTGTTTGGAAAAACAAATAAACTTTTCCAATAAGTATAGTGCTGTGAGGGCTCAATTTTTAAAACTGAGAAAGATCTCTAAGCAGTTATCCAGTGACATGGCTGCTGCTGAAGAGATTTTAAACCAGTATAACTTTGAAAGTCCACCTCCAAATTCGGAGACTCCACTGTTATTGGTACCTCTTTCTGTACCAATACCGTCAACGAACTTGCTTGCTCCACCCTCACCCTGTGCTTCTGTTTTGTCCTCTGCGCCTAATTCTCTTGATCCTATACCAGTAGTTTCTGAATCTTCTGTTTCCCCTGTCGTTGCTGCTATTGAAACTCAAGTCTCTGTTCAAAAATTGGGCTCCTCACCAATTATTGGTCAAACTAAGAGTGACAATAAGTCGACCACTCCTGGCATTACCTTATCTGTCGTCTCTCCTCGAAAGCAAGTTTTCTTATCTAGGCTTTCATCGGATACGACATGTGAGGCAGTATCTGCTTTTATTTCAAGCAAGATCTCGGCCAATGTCTTTATATCGAAGTTTAGTTTTGCGACTCCGCGTGAAATTGCTTCATTCAAGATCAATGTGCCGCTTGAGTATTTCACAACAATATGTGATGCCAAATTCTGGCCACCTCATGTAGTTGTCCATGAATTTAAACCTAACAAGTAAGAAGGCTCTAGTCGAGACGGCTCGACTACGATATCCCCTGAACCCTGCAAAAAAGTGATACTCTTCTTCTTTACGCACTTATAAGCGCGCGCTCTGCTAACTGCGCAGTTGCTGCCGTGGCTTGGGGGTGGGTTGGGCTGAACTTTGGACGCTTATAACTCCATTTCTAAATGGACGATCTTCATGAAATTTTCAGAGTAGATCAAGAGTATCTAAATCTACCTATGTGCCAAATTGCAAATCTCTAGTATTTGAAATGCGTTTTTTCCAAATTGGCGGCGAAGGGGGCGTGGCATCCAAAATCTGAAAACTACAAAATCTGCGTATCCATAATATCTATCTGTCCGTGCGTCTGTCCATCCGTCCGTCCGTATGAACGGCGAGATTTCGGAAACTATAAAAGCTAGAGAGCTGAAATTTCACATGAACACTCGTATGTTAGTTACGCAGTACGAGTTTTGTTTTTTCGATAACTCATCCCATTTCCAAATTATCAAATCAAAAATCGAAAATTCGTTTCCATTTTTTAGGGTTTTTGGGTATAACTTCTACACCGTTTTAGCTAGAGATTTTAACTTTAGATAGATATTATTGATACGCAGATTTTGTAGTTTTCAGATTTTTGATGCCATGCTCCCTTCGCCCCCAATTCGAAAAAAAACGCATTTAAAATACTAGAGACTTGCAGATTTGCAAATAGATACATATAGATGCTCTTAATCTACTCTAAAAATTTCATGAAGATCGTCCATCTAGAAATGGAGTAGTTCAGCCCAATCCACCCCCAAGCCACGGCAGCAACTGCGCAGTTCGCAGAGAACGCGCTCATAAGTGCGTAAAGAAGAAGAGTATTATTTTTTTGCATGGTTCAGGGTATCTCGTAGTCGAGCCGTCTCGACTAGAGTCTTCTTACTTGTTTTTACTTTAAATGTGTGCAAATGTCACATTCGACACTAGAGAATTGCCCATATTTTATTGAATAATTTTGAAAGGACTCCTATAAACAAACTTTATCTACGTGTTCTGAAACTTTCATACATACGGACACATATCGCCCTGATCAGGAATATGCATATATACTTTATGGGATCTGACACGCCACCTGCATTTTACATACTGATACTGATTCCCATTTAAAATGGGTATAAGAACTTGGCTGTCCTATGCCAGTAATACGTGTCAATCACGCCCGCCATTCTTAATTTACTCATTTTTAATGAGTACTGGCTATATTGGAGTCGATTAATTGCGGTAAGTGTGACGTGACACAGTAATATTATCGATAACTTTCTTACTGCAAATTCAGATGAGAGGCAAATCTATCAATTTAAATAAACTTGCAGAAAGTCAAATTGCTATTTCTTTTCTTTCCTCTCTTCTCTCTGTCTTCCTCTCTCACTCTCCCTTCTCTGTCTACATTTTGTTCGGTCTTGCCCAAACTTTTTAATGCTTTTAACTCAATCTGAAGAGTGTGAGCGATCGCATCATTGCGTACTTAGTTCATTGAATATATTCAACTTTATCGCAGCGCACCCACATCCACAAACATACCAATACGTGCTCTGGCCTGAATTGTCAATGGGGACGTGCGTCTGTCTACCTCTGTGTAAACGCGTAAACTTATGTGCATGCACACACCTATGTGTATGGTTTGTGATTGTGTGTGCATGGGTCCGTCAGAGTGAGAGTATGCATAAACTTTTACTTTTCATTTTTCTAATACTCTATATTCATAAGATTGTTTGCATATGTGTTTATGCTGTAGTCGGCGCTGGCGCTGGTGATAATTGCCTTTTCTTGTATTCCGTCTTTCTGCTTGCCTCGGAGCAAGCAGAGTATTTCAGTTGCGGCCAGTCCCCTAGGCGTTCGCCGTTCGTCTTTTGAAGCGATCGTTTGGTTTGTGTTGGTGCGATTACATATTATTTGTGTGTCTATCTATAGCACTAGGCAACAACGCGACAATTGGTTAGACGACATACAATCATACACTTGCGCATGCATACAAACGCCTCAGAAGAAAAAACATGTGTCTATAAGTATTTACGTACTTAAAAGAAAAAAAAAAACGTGTGCAAAAATCTCTCACACAATTTAACGGTTAATTAGTACATCTTTTGTGGAAACACTAGGAAATGCAGACTCATTTACTATTAACTTCTCACTGTGTATCATAAACATAGTTTTATTATAAAAATATTGTTGTCAATTATTTCAACTGTGATACAAAGCAAAGAAATAACAAATATTATAGCTGGGCTGAGGAAGTTATTGGTGCGTGTAATATGTTTATATGGCTATGTAAATATATGTATGCATATTAATATATATTATTAATATATTAACTTGATAAAAATTATTCATTATATAGCGCATATTTTCCGATATGTAAATATATATACATATATATATTATATATTCTTTATAGTATATATATTCTTTATAGTACTTACATATGTTTGCTTAGCAACGTGACGCCTCAAACTATTTTATAGACAAAATACCCCAATACCCTCAACCCGGTCAAAAACAGTAGCGTTGCAGAAGTATAAAGTTTATGTTGTTGATTGTATTGTATTATATTCCTTATCAGGACGAAAAGCTGAGTAGATTAGTATGTTTGTCCATCCGTCCAAATGAATAAAAGTGTCGATCTCAGAACCTCCAGGAGCAGATCAATGATATCTATATAGTATGCGCAGATCTAATTTGGTTAAATAATCTATAGCAATCACCGTTGTAATGTTAACGATTAGAGTTATTTAATGCTAATCTCCATACTATAGGAGATTTCTGTATTTTATGGATGCCGGCCCCAAATCTACCAAATAAATATAATATAAATAAATATATTGGTAAAACATATGTTTAAAAACTGTACTAATTTATTTTGTATTAATTTTATTTAAAGTCAAAGTGGATGATGCATCAAGAAAAAGCATTAAAACTGCGAACGAGCCTAATCAACATTTACAGTCAGACTGCGTTCCACAGCAACCACCGCAGCAACAGCAGAATTCACATTCACAGCTTATGGCAAACCCCACGGAAGAACTTGTTGACATAGTCGCAGCAGATGAAAGCTCACTCCAGCATCATCAACAGCCGCAACATCAACATAACGACGAACAACTTATAGTAACTGGAGACGAAGTGAACTCGACACCGGAGAATGTCGAGCTGAGGCCGAGTGGTACCACATCAAGTGAAGCTTCTATATTGGCTGATAACGTAACTAACATGTATATAACTGAGGCAAGTCTATCGACTAATTTAAGCGAAAATGTTGCTGCTGGCCAGATAGAGGTGGAGGAAGCACAACATGTTGTTGCCCCAGTAGAAACTAGCTCACGTGATAGCACACCCGATGAGACTGATCGAGCCCAACAAATCTCAAACTTTGAAGAGACAATTGTGGAAGATTTGATGGAGGAAAATGGAAAAGGGAGGGAAAAATTAACGGAAACAATGTCAAATAACAACATAGAAATTGCATCGGATGCTAAGGAAGCGGATATAGAAAAAGTACCGGACCTAAAAGAGACGGAGATACCAGCGGCTGTTGAACAAAATGAAGCTATTGTCGGAAATGCTGTAATGGAGACTCTGGAAATGGCGACATCATTGATCAACTACAATGAAGGTCAGTGGTCTCCGATTAATCCTAGTGGTAAGAAACAATACGATCGCGAGCAATTGTTGCAGTTGCGAGAAGCGAAAGCTTCACGTATTCAGCCAGAAGTGAAGAATGTCTCGATATTGCCTCATCCAAACTTAATGCCTATGTTTATGCGCAATAACAATAATACCAATAATAATAATAATAATAACAAACGAGTTCAGTCGATGGTTGGTATGATTGGTGGCAATCGAAATAGTGAATCACTTGGTAAACAAGCATCAATGTCCGGTGTACAAAGTGGCGGTAGTCGCAGCAGCATGAAAGGTATGATCCACGTTAATCTATCACTTAATCAAGATGTTAAACTGAATGAAACTGAAAATGCCTGGCGACCGCGCCTACAAAACAATAAGCATCAGCAGGATTCGGCGAACAGTAGCAACTCCGATAATAAAAAGTCAATCCATGAAAAAGATGAGCTTGTGCGTAAAGTGCGTGGAATTTTGAATAAACTAACGCCGGAAAGATTCGACACGTTAGTTGAGGAGATAATTAAACTCAAAATCGATACGCCCGATAAAATGGATGAGGTGATTGTGCTTGTCTTTGAGAAGGCTATCGATGAACCAAATTTTTCCGTATCATATGCTAGACTGTGTCATCGTCTGATCAGCGAAGTGAAAGCGCGTGACGAACGCATGGAAAGTGGTACAAAATCGAACTTACAACATTTCCGCAACGCGCTACTCGATAAGACGGAGAAGGAATTCACACAAAACGTCTCACAAGGGGCGGCCAAAGAGAAAAAACTTCAGCCTATTATTGAGAAAATCAAGAAATGTAATGAGCCCAATGAAAAGGCTGAGCTGGAGGCCCTGCTTGAAGAAGAGGAACGCAAAATACGTCGTCGTTCCGGCGGGACTGTGCGTTTCATTGGTGAACTCTTCAAAATTTCAATGTTGACTGGAAAGATTATATACTCTTGTATCGATACGTTGCTTAATCCACATTCAGAAGATATGCTCGAATGTCTGTGCAAGCTACTGACAACAGTTGGAGCCAAATTCGAACAGACACCAGTTAATGCTAAGGAGTCCAGTCGTTGTTATTCTCTGGAGAAGTCTATAGCAAGAATGCAAGATATTGCATCAAAAACTGATAAAGATGGCGCCAAAGTTAGTTCCCGAGTGCGGTTTATGCTTCAGGACGTTATCGATTTGCGCAAAAACAAATGGCAATCGACGCGGAATGAGGCACCCAAGACAATGGGGCAAATTGAGAAGGAAGCTAAAAATGAGCAGCTATCGGCACAATATATGAACTATAGCAGTTCATTATCAACATCAACATCCAGTCCAAATGGTAGTGGTGCTGGTGCCGGCAAGCGTGATACACGTTTCGGCGATGCACGTTCAGCGGGCGGCTATGGAAGTCATAGTCAACGTGGCGGCGACGGGGTAGCTAATATTCGGCATCAACAATTAAACAGTGGCAGCGCCAGCAGCGGGGGTGGCGGCAGTGGCAACAATATCAGCGGTAATCATTCGAATGGAAATAATGACGATACGTGGCATGTTCAGACTAGCAAAGGCAGTCGCTCCCAGGCTGTGGATGGCATTAAACTTGAGGGTTTGGTTAGTAACTACTATTACGATTATGATTTCTATTTGCTTCATAACTTGCATATCCTAGAAACCCATTCAAAATTCGAGCATGTTATACTCTGACCCCATTGGAAATGGGAAGTCAGGGTATAATGGTTTTGTTGAATGTATGTAACAGGCAGAAGAAAGCGTGACCCATAAAGTATATATATATTCTTGATCAGGGTGACGAGAAAAGTCGATATAGCCACGTCCGTCTGTCCGTATGTTTGAACGCGTCGATTTCCGGAGATATAAGAGCTAGAGAGCTCATTCTCTTAGTGTTAGGTTCGTATATTGCACGCGCAGTACAAGGTTGTTTAAGGAATTAGATAACTTTTATATATCCAGAGTTATCGATAAAAACATGAATCGAGAATCAGTTATAGAATTATATCTTGTTCATCTATAGAGTTAGATTCTCCAAGTCTTTTGCATATACATACATATAAATACTAATTTATTACAATTTCGGTTTTTGCCAGATTTTGGATTCCGGTCCCTTATTTACTCCTACACCTCCAAATGTGTAAAAAATGTATTTCAAATACAAGAGATATACAGTTGGGTCATGATCATAATCTGAAAATTTGATTACGATTGTCCGTCTAGAAACAGAATTATTAATCAAATAAGTTATCGCAGCAAAACCCACGTTTCACAGCAAGCGAGGCAGCGAGACGCAAGACGCCTGCAATAATTACACACATACAGGCGTACAAGCATAGATCATCGTGTGTGTGTGCTCGTGTTTTTGTATGTATAGTTTCTTACGCGTGGAGAATCGAAACGAAGCAATCTTGGAATATATAGTCGAGCAGTCTCGACTAGAGCTTTCTTAATTGTTTCAGCATAACTTTAGTACTATAAAAGTAAAGATTTTAAATTTGTTTGGATACTAATTGTTTACAAATTTTGAAACCAGACAATTGGAAAGTGGACCAGAAGAAGATAAGCCAATAAAAAAAAATATATTCAACGCTGCAGAAGGTGCAGTAAGGTAGCGCATGTATATGCGTGTGCTTTACATGCATATGCTTGCTGCTATATATGTTATGAATAAGAATTAAAAGATTAGTATAATGGCTCTGCATAGGAATCGGGATATCTCCTAGTCAGGCATTGTCGACTAGCGCATTCTTCTTACTTTTTATTTATACCCTGAACTTATTGAAAATTGGAATTCAGGTTTTGTGAAAATGTTTGTAATACGCAGAAGGAGACGTCGTAGACCCCATAACGTATATATATTCTTGATCAGCACAAAAAAATAAATTGATGTCGGCCTGTCCGTCCGTCCGCCCGAACGAACAGAGATTTCCGAAACTACAAAACTAGAGAGCTGAAATTTCACATTAATATTCGTATAATTATTACGGAGTACGAGTTTATTTTGCTTCAAAATTATTGAAAATCGAAAATTCGTTTTTCTTATGTTTTACACAGTTTGAGCTAGAGACTTTGAATTTATATATTTAGATAGATAGATATGCTGGATACGCAGATTTTGTAATTTTCAGATTTTGAATGCCACACCCCCTTCGCCCCAATTTAAAAAGAAAACACATTTCAAATACTACAGACTTGTAATTTGCCAAAAAGACACATTTGAATATTTTTAATATATTCCGAAAGTTTCGTGAAGATAGTCCATTAAAAAATTGAGTTATAAGCGTTCAAAGTATAGATGAACCCACACCAAGCCACGGCAGCAACTGCACGATTAGCAGAGCGCGCGCTTATGAGTTTTAGTTTTTTTTTTTTTTTTCCAGGGCTCAGGGTATCTTGTAGTCGAGCAGTCTCGACTAGAGCCTTCTTACTTGTTTTAATTATACTTAATACATTTGCAGACTTTACAGCTGAATCAAAATTATGATAACAAGAAGATGGGCGGAGTTAATCAGTTTATTAATTGGAATAATAATGTCAATAGACAATCATCGACAACGCCAACGACAACACCTTCAAATTCATTTGCTGTTCTTTCATCGTTAATTGATAATAAAAGTAGCTCAGATCGAGACCGGAGTGGTGGTCCCAGAAGTAAGGGTTCATACAACAAAGGTTCCATTGAGCGGGATCGTTACAATGATCGTGGTATGTATAAGACTATAATACATAGCTTAGCTTATCCAGATAAATGATACATTTTGATTTTATAGGCATGCACTCACGAACTGGTTCATCGCAAGGCTCACGTGAGAATTCGTCATCACGCGTTGCACAAAATACGCAAAATCGTGGTCTGACGAGCTCTTCAATGCAAAAATCCGCTAGTCACTCAAAGTATACTCAACCATCGCAACCACCAAGCAGACTTTCCAACAAGGTACTTATATTATATATATATATATATAAAACATAACATATATATATAATGAAAAATATATATATCGATATTTTGATATATTTTCAACAACCCTAATATATATGTATATACATATATAACATAAATATTCGGTTATTTGTGTCTATACCGTGAACTCATTGAAAATGAGAATTCATTGTATAACGGGTTTGTAAAAATGTAAGCATCAAGCAGAAGGAGACGTAACAGATCCAATCAATTATATATATTGTTGATCAGGGCGACGAGTTGAGTCAATGTTGTCATGATTTGAAATTTTATCGTGTAAAACATGCGCAGTACAAGTTTATTTTACTTTTTCGATAATTCATCTCATTTATGTTTCATCGATAATTATCGAAATGTTGGCTTTGCTTTTTTAAACGTAGATCGTACACCGCTTAAGCTAGAGACATAAAATATCATATTTATGGTATATACTATGGATACGGAGATTTTGTAAAATTTTGGATTCCGCGTCCCCTTCGCCTGAAATGCGTACACAACCTGTTACTGCAGTCGTGTGTGTGCATGTATACTTTGTTACGCTTGCCGAAACGAATCGAACAATTAAATCTTGGAATATTATTCGTTCAAAAAGTGTTCACAGGATCTCGTAGTCGAGCAGTCTCGACTAGAGCTTTATTACTTGTTTTATATGTTTTATTTGCGTTTAAAGTTCTAAAATAAGCAAGTAAGAAGGCTCTAGTCGAGACGGCTCGACTACGAGATACCCTGAACCCTGCAAAAGTGATACACTTCTTCTTTACGCACTTATAAGCGCGCGCTCTGCTAACTGCGCAGTTGCTGCCGTGGCTTGGGGGTGGGTTGGGCTGAACTTTGGACGCTTATAACTCCATTTCTAGATGGACGATCTTCATGAAACTTTTAGAACATATTAAAATCATCTAAATGTATCTATCTATAAATTTCAAGTCTCTAGTATTTGAAATGCGTTTTTTTGCAAATTGTGGGCGAGGGGGGCGTGGCATCAAAAATCTGAAAACTACAAAATCTGCATATTCATAATATCTATCTAAATATATAAAGTTGAAGTCTTTAGCTAAAACGGTGTAGAAGTTATGTACAAAAAACCTTACAAATGTAAACGAATTTTCGATTTCTTATCGATAATTTGGAAATAGGATGAGTTATCGAAAAAACAAAATAAACTCGTACTGCGTAGCTAACATACGAGTGTACGGACGGACGGACAGACGGACAGGGCTAGATCAACTTATTTTTTTATGCTGATCAAGAATATATATACTTTATGGGGTCTGCGAAGTCTCCTTCTGCCTGTTACATACATTTTCACAAAACCATTATACCCTGAATTCCCATTTTCAATAGGTTCAGGGTATAAAAACCGAATATTAATGTGATACTTATATATAAATATATATTTTTATGCTTCTAAATTTTTAATTGACATTCACTTAATAGTCTCTAGGTTCATGTAGCAGTTCAGGCGGCATATACAGAGGCATCGATCAACAGCAGCAGCAACAAATATCAAGTGCCTCAATCTCAACTAGCATTTCTGCATCTCAGTCTCAGTCAACAGCGAAAGGCAGTGCTCCGCCAGCAACATTCATTGCGCCAACAGAGAGCGATTTGAAGCTATTTAAATCTGTTTTGTCTGATATGTTTGAAGTTGACGTTGCGATTGCTGAATGCATACAACGGATAAGTGAAGCACAGCGTTGTGGATTTTTATATTATATACTAAATGAATATTTGCATTTAGCGGAAGTAGGCAAACAAAATAGAAGATATCTTGCTAATGCAATTGCCCAACTAATAGATCAGAACTATATTTCTGTAGAACATTTTAAACTGGCATACCATAAGTTTTTCAATAATGCTGCCGATTTAAGTTTTGATGTTCCTGAATTGTGGCTATATATTCATCAGTTTACTGGTTTGTATATATTATATATGTAATATATTTTTTATAATAAAATTTGTTTTGAATTTTGCGTTTAGGTCCATTGATAGTCAAGAAACATTTGACGATAACTGATTTATGGAACACAAATCTGTTCGACGGCAGCCAATTGGAAATGGGCCAAAAGTTTCTTCATTGTTTTTTGATTTATTGTACAAGAGAAATAGGACCGAGCTATACACGCAGTATATGGAAGAAATTTAACATGCGTTGGTCAGATTATATGTCTGACAGTGAAGTTAGTCAATTCATAGAGTCGAATGTAAGTATTGCTGTACTGGAACATATTTGTCTTTGTATTATATATAATAAATCATGTAATATCATATATAGAAATTAGAATATGTGGAAAGTATATTGAAGAAGCCAGTGATTGATGAACGCGATTCCCATGAAACACACGTGAAAAATGTGATAGATCATATTGAGCAGTTGCTTAAGGAAGGCTCAACTGCCGATAGCATTATTGATTATATCAATGTAAGTTCGCAAATCTGACAATTGCTTCATTTTGTACTCGTTCACGTTGGTACATTCTTTCTTGTTTTCTTATTTACTTCAAATTTAAAAACTTTTCAGGGCAATATTGTTGTGGCTGATAAACTATTTATTAGAAGATTGACAGAAACTTTATGTAAATTTGCCATCGTTTACAAGGGTAATAGCTATAAGCTAGAGCCAGAACTTTTTCAAAAATTCTGCATACCAGTTTTTCATCATTATGTTGCTTCCAATGAAGATCTTCAGCTCGAGTGCCTTTACGGAGTACAGCTGCTTGTTCATAGCTTGGATCAGCCTAGAGGTATGACTAAGCATATCTTCATTTCTTTTCATTTTCAAAAATATATAGAACATATTTATATTGCTCAGGGCTGTTGAGTGAACTTTTTGGTGAACTATACGATGCCATTGTAATTCAAAAGGAGTCTCTTTATAAATGGCGTGATTCAAAAGACCATTCAGCTGGCAAAGGTAAATAAATACATACATAAACCAATTTGTATATAATAGTAATATTAATTAATTTTGAATGTTTTTATATACAGGTGTGGCTGTTAAGAGCGTGAATCCATTTTTAAATTCTTTATTCAACGATGAAGCCAATTAATGTATCAATATATATGTATATTCGTAGAGTTGACACACATAGCGAGTTGTGGGGTAAAGTGAAAACAACAAAATATAATAAAACTCGACATAAAAAAAACTTTGCAGAAAAAGAAAAAGTATGTACACTCATATATATATATATATATATATATATATATATATATAAGTCTGAAGAGCCAGATAAAATATATATTCTATTATAATATATGGATGAGTGCATATAAACAATGCTATTTTACATGAATGGAGTATATATTACTGTGTATGAATGTACTATACAAATAAAAGGTAATCTGAAGGAAATTTATAGTTTTACAATATTTGTTTACTATAAAATGTTATGGTATTAAGGACACAGCAACATGATGCGGATATTGGCAGCAGCTACCAAAAAAGTTTTACGTCGCTTCCATACACACACACCCACACACACACACACACACACAAAATTGAAAATTGTACGTCAAATGAAATCAACCACAAAAATAAATTTGTTTTCTATGCAAAATTTAATTCAACCAAGCATAAAAGTAATCTTGCAAAATTTTATAGACTTAATTGCCCTATCGTTTATATTTATATCTCTAAGAGATTATCAATCTACTGTAACTCTAAAAAAAAAGAAATTATAAATACGTTTTAAATACAATGTTTTTAAAGGTGAACAAACAAACAAAACCCCAAACTAATCATATTTATTGAGTATACATTTTTAACCCTAAAATGGGAAATTACAAGTTTTGTCAAAATGGAAATAAAAGTCGAAGTAAACCGAAGTAGGAGAACCATATATTTGTATATTGTAGTAGGCCAATAATAAATTAGAAGGAACGGCATTATAGTTAATTATCGGTATATACACATCTATCGATCGACTGGTTAGTTATCGACACTAACGATACAACACATAGACCAGACATGTAGAACAAACTTTTTCTACGCACTAAAATATGTGCGAAGCATCAGTCAATTTCGTATTTATTCGGTTTTGGCCCTACTGGCTCGGGCAGTCAAAATATGATAGAACGAATTCATTGCGCTGTAAGCGTTCAACTGGTATGGACATATTTTGATCTCTCTCTCTCTCTCTCTCTCTCTCTCTCTCTCTCTCTCTCTCTCTCTCTCTCTCTCTCTCTCTCTCTCTCTCTCTCTCTCTTTCTAAGCACGCACTACCCAGCAGCCCACTAAAATTTAAATTTGTTCGCGAGTCGAGATTCGCGACGATCCCATCTTCCCTTCTTAAAAAGACTATGCCGAACTTTAAAAAAGTTTGCCGTGCTCTTGCAAAGTTTTAGTGTTTTCGTGATTATTTTTGGGAAGGGTATGAAAGCGCTGATGTGCATAAGGACTACTTTTTCGCGATGAGCATGCACACACACACATTTACAGTGTCTTGCTACATGTATAAGCTATGTACATGTACTAGCTTCTGGAACAAGGCCATATTTTCGGTTGCGAGTTTTGTATATTTGGAATTAAGGGGAATGATTCGGGGAAAAAGAGGAACAAAAAGCTACTCGGCGAATAGTTTGATCGGACATTGTCTTGTTGAAGCCTTCCGCGATTTATGACTTACTTGGTAGGCAGTAATCTTTGGGTTTGGAGGCACCAGCTGAACAATTCGCTTTTTTCCCTGTCTGTCAGCAACGAAGGACGGCCAGATCGGGGCTTCTATAAAATGAGCCTATTGAAATGTAGTTGTCGTACACTCTCTACCAACCAATCGTTCAATTTCTTGCCAGGATTTGCCCTCCAAACGAAATTTTAAAATTAATTTGCACTCTTCAACACAGATTCGTCGCAGACTCCATAAAGTATATATATTCTTGATCAGCATCGAAAAATAAGTTGATCTGGCCCTGTCCGTCTGTCCGTCCGTCCGTCTGTCCGTCTGTCCGTCCGTCCGTCCGTCCGTCCGTCCGTCCGTATGAACGTCGAGATTTCGGAAACTACAAAAGCTAGAGAGCTGAAATTTCACATGTACACTCGTATGTTAGCTACGCAATACGAGTTTATCTTGTTTTTTCGATGACTCGTCCCATTTCCAAATTATCGATAAAAAATTCGTTTACATTTTTTTTGGGTATAACTTCTACACCGTTTCAGCTAGAGACCTTAACTTTATATATTTAGATAGATATTATGGATACGCAGATTTTGTAGTTTTCAGATTTTGGATGCCACGCCCCCTTCGCCCCCAATTTGGAAAAAAACGCATTTCAAATACTAGAGATTTGCAATTTGGCACATAGGTCGATTTAGATACTCTTGACCTACTCTGAAAATTTCATGAAGATCGTCCATTTAGAAATGGAGTTATAAGCGTCCAAAGTTCAGCCCAACCCACCCCCAAGCCACAGCAGCAACTGCGCAGTTAGCAGAGCGCGCGCTCATAAGTGCGTAAAGAAGAAGAGTATCACTTTTTTGCAGGGTTCAGGGGATTTCGTAGTCGAGCAGTCTCGACTAGAGCCTTCTTACTTGTTATACTTTGTTCCCAAAGGGAAGAAAGTATATTGGGCTTGTGCAATGTCCGTCTTGGTGTCCGTCCGTCTGTCCGTCTGTCCGTATGAACGCAATATTTTTTGGCGCTATTAGAGCTAGAGACTTGAAATTTTAAACATATACTCATATATGCTCCCGAATTATAAAGTGTAAAAATTTTCCCGATCCGCCCACTAGGGGCGTGGCAAATCGGAAAACTCTTCCGCCCATAGTTAAGTTATCATACTAGATGATGAGCTAAAGAGTTGAAATTTGAAATGTATACTCGGGGTGACAACCCAAGTTCAAAAAGCTAAGGATATGTCTACGTTCATTGGGGGCGTGGCAAATCGGGAAATACGTATCTTCTACACCGTTAAAGCTAGAACGCTGAAATTTTGCATGTGAGGTAATGTTATGATTCTAAGAAGATCGATCGGCAAATCGGACCTGAATATATAGAGATTTTTCAAATTGTGCTATATTTTGAACACTATTGACACTAGAGACTTGAAATTTTGCATGTATACTCGGGTTGACAACCCAAGACTAATAAGCTATGGTAGATATATCTACGCCCACAGGGGGCGTGGCAAACCGCAAAAGTTTATATCTCCTACAGTTTTAGAGCTAGAAGCTTGAAAATTGGATGGTTGAGTTACTAATGTTCTCCTCTATCGATGCCCCAAAAATAATTTTTCAGCCTCTTTGGGGGCGCCCTGTAATTTTCGCATTTTTGGAATGTAAGCAACCAAATTTTGCAGTCATGTTAGCCTCGGCCCTTTCTAAGAACTGGCCAAAATTATGCGTCTACGCCCACTGGGGGCGTGGCAAATGGGCAAAGAAGTTTGTTGTGGCCAACTGCATAATTCATGCATATAATAGCTTAGTAGCAATTGCTAAGATGGCAAAAAGCATTTTAACATAAATATAATAATATTAATGAATTTAAAAAATTAAATTTAAGAGTTTTCGAACCCAGGTCTTTTGAAAACAACATGTAATCGTTAGCTAAACCTAAATAAATTCACAGCTGATCAGCAGCTTGTGACAAAACAAAACAATACAATCGCAATTCTTGCAATATGTATACACTTTTGGATGTGTATACACTTACAAACATCTGTGTACATACATACATACATATATGCATGCATAGAAAAACTGCTTGCCAAGCAAGCAGCGTGGCAAATTGGAAAATTTGTTTTAGTTTTAGCTTAAATGCACAATTCATATGCGTATGTTTATAAATTATTATCAATTGGCAGCAAGCGTTTTATAATAAATATACAAATATAAAAAAAAATTTTTTAAAATAATTTTTGAAAAAAAGTTTTCTGCGGGATTCGAACCCACGCACCCAAGTATAGCTTGCATAGCGCTTACCATCAGCGCCACTGACCTAACATGGGCTATGTTAACTAAAACCAAATAAGGCATTGCTAGAGCGTCTCTGACAAAACTAAAGTAACGATCGAAAAATTCCCAATTCAGTCACAATTCTTAGAATATTCTGGCATGCAAACTTTTGTATGTATACATAGAAAATTGTGTGTATACTCGTATAGTGTGTACATGTGTAAATCTGTATGTATGTGTAGGAAAAACGTTTGTTGCTTGCCATGTACGTTTTCTAATTGCCGAAATATTTCGTTAATTAAATGTTTATTAAGTAAATAAGATGCACCTATGGGAACAAAGTATATCGCAGTTAGTTGCGCCTAACTGCAACGTTCTTACTTGTTTTCTTTGTTATGGTTTTTAGACTCTGTTCCCAAAAAGGGAAAGAGAGTCTATTGGTTTTGTGCAAATTTCCGTCCGTCTGTCCGCATGAACACAATATTTTTCTACGCTTTTAGAGCTAGAGACTTGAAATTTAGAACATGTACTCATATATGCTCCCGAATTAAAAAGTGTAAAAATCCGCCCGCTAGGGGCGTGTCAAATCGGAAAACTCTTGCGCCCATAGGCAAGTTATCATACTAGATGATGAGCTCGAGAGTTGCAATTTGGAATGTATACTCGCGGTGACAACCCAAGTTCAAAAATCTATGGCGGATATATCTACGCCCATTGGGGGCGTGGCAAATCGGACCTGAATATACAGTGATTTTTCAAATTGTGCTATATTTTGAACACTATTGACAATAGAGAGTTGAAATTTGGCATACTTTGGTATACTCGGGTTGACAACCCAAGATCAATAAGCTATGGTATATATATTAACGCCCTTAGAGATAGAAGCTTCAAAATTGGATGGTTCAGTTACTAATGTCCTCTTCTATCGATGACCCAAATATGATTTTTCAGCCTCTTTGGGGGCGTGACATATCGAAAAATACCCTATAATTTTCGTATTTTTGGAGTGTAAGCAACCAAATTTTGCAGTTATGTTAGCCTCGGCTCTTTCTAAGAACTGGCCAAAAATTATGCGTCTACGCCCACGGGGGGCGTGGCAAATGGGCAAGGAAATTTGTTGTGGCCAACTGCATAAATCAAGCATACAAACAGCTAAGTAGTAATTGCTAAGATAGCAGAAAGCATTTTAACATAAATATGCAAATATTAATGAATTTAAAAAATAAAATGTATAAGTTTTCGATTAATAAACAAAAAGTTTCCAGCGGGATTCGAACCCAGGTCTTTTGAAAATAACATGTAATCGTTAGCTAAACCTAAATAGCTTCACTGCTATATCAGCTTGTGACAAGACTTACAATTCAATCGCAGTTCTTTGAATATGTATGTATACACACTTGGATGTGTAATACACGTACAAACATCTGTATACACATACATACATATACATACATACATATGTATGCATCGAAAAATTGCTTGCCCACGGCAGCGTGGCAAATCGGAAAAGCAGTTTCTAGTGCTTAAATGCACAATTCATATGCGTATGTTTATAAATTATTATCAATTGGCAGCAAGCATTTTATAATAAATATACAAATATAAAAAAGTTAAAAAATAATAATTTTTGAAAAAAGTTTTCTGCGGGATGCGAACCCACGCATCTAAGTATAGCTTGCATAGCACTTACCACCACGCAACTGCCTTGGCCTGCGCTCTGCTAACTAAAACCAAATAAGGCACTTCTAGAGCGCCTTTTAACAAAACTAAAGTAACGATCGAAAGATTCACAATTCAGTCACAATTCATAGAATATTTTAGCATGCAAACATAGAAAATCGTTTGTATAGTGTGAAAATGTCAGAGGCGGAACAAAAAACAAGTAAGAAGGCTCTAGTCGAGACTGCTCGACTACGAAATCCCCTGAACCCTGCAAAAAAGTGATACTCTTCTTCTTTACGCACTTATGAGCGCGTGCTCTGCTAACTGCGCAGTTGCTGCTGTGGCTTGGGGGTGGGTTGGGCTGAACTTTGGACACTTATTACTCCATTTCTAGATGGAGGATCCTTACGAAATTTTCTGTGCAGATTAAGAGTATCTAAATGTATTTTTTTTTTTTTTTTTTTTGCCAAATTGCAAGTCTCTAGTCTTTGAAATGCGTTTTTGTCAAATTGGTGGTGAAGGGGGTGTGGCATCCAAAATCTTAAATTTATATAATCTTCGTATTCATAATATCTATCTAAATATATCAATTTGTTATGTTTTCCCCAAAAACGTAAAAAATGGAAACGAATTTTCGAATTTTTATAATTTGATCAAGAATATATATACTTTGTGGGGTCTGCGACGTCTCCTTCTGCCTGTTTTCACAAAACCATTATACCCTGAATTCCCATTTTCAATGGGTTCAGGGTAGTACTGGGAAAAGATCGATCTTTACCTAGATCGATATTTCGATATTATGTATGGGTCTCAGATTGATGTATCGATCTTTTCATATAAATATTTTAACCCCCAAAATTAAAAAAAAAAAAACAAAGTTTTCATATAAAAAACAAAAGATGAATTTCTTATTAAAATTAAAAAACGTTTCATATAAACTAATCTAAACTACGTAATAATGATTAATTTATTTAATGAGATCATTTCCACAACACTGCCAACAAAACCTAGTCAAACCTATCGTTTTTAGATCGATCTTTTTCCCAGCACTAGTTCAGGGTATAAAATCTCGTATACCGCGTGCAATACACGGACCTAATGCAAAAGTAATTAAGTCTCCAGATCTTATAGTTTTTGAGATCGGCGCGTTCAAGCATACGGACAGACGGACTTGGCTTATCGACTCAGCTCGTCCCCCTGATCAAGAATATATATGCATTTTTACTTTTTTTCTGCCTGTTACATACTTTTACTTATACCACGATCTATTTTCAATGGGTTCAACTATGGTTTGATTGGCTTATACATATGAATGTCATTATCATAATCTGAAAGTTTTATTACGAAAGTCCATCAACTAGAAAATTAATTCATTAAATAAGTTCCCATATCAGTAACCAAATCAGTGTTGCCAAATCTGTTTTTCCCGACAAATCTGGGTTTTTATTAGTGATGTAAATTTGAATGAAAACATCGATGTCGATGTCCATCTATGTGTTCAAAATCAAACATCGATGTTGGGTTGACACATCGGATTGAAAATTCGATGCATCGATGTATGGCCGATGTTTTAAAACATTTCCGTTTGACAATAAAACGAATATTTCATGTTTTTTAAACTCCAAAATTTTGTTTGCAATTTTGTATAAGTTAGGATAGGTACTTTTCATACCTTCCCAAACACATAAGGGGTCGCTTTCGAATGCGGTTAAGTGCATTTGAAGATAAGCAGTTATTTCTAAATCCATGTCCACATTCGGATTATGACGTTGAGCAAGCTCATAGTGGTGGTCCCAAAAAGATATGGAGCTCACGATAGTCTGTGGTATGACTTCATTGGTTCAAATAAGGATTTAATTTTTATAAGTGCGTTGGCACATGCCGAAGGATCACTAAAATTTTAAAGTTTGCTGTTCACTGATCACAAAATGGCAATGTTATGTTATTATGAAATTAAACCATTGATGTTTTGCAAAACATCGATGCATCGCTCAACATCGGTATCAGCGAAAACATCGAAAAACATCGGAAAAATCTATAAAAAAAAACATCGATGCTCGATGCATCGATGATTTTTTACGTCACTAGTTTTTATACCCTGAACTAGTACTGGGAAAAGATCGATCTTTACCTAGATCGATATTTCGATATTATGTATGGGTCTCAGATCGATGTATCGATCTTTTCATATAAATATTTTAACCCCCAAAATTAAAAAACAAAAAAAAACAAAGTTTTCATATAAAAAACAAAAGATGAATTTCTTATTAAAATTAAAAAACGTTTCATATAAACTAATTTAAACTACGTAACAATGATTATATTATTTAATGAGATCATTTCCATAACACTGCAAACAAAACCTAGTCAAACCTAAATGAAAAGTCGGTTACGTTAGTATTTTAATTATATTGTTAAAATTAATTTGCAAATTACCTTACCACTTTATACCGCGTTTTTATTTAAGTGATGGGAAAATAATAGTCTAGAGATGGCGATATATCGAGAATCGAAGTTAGCATTATCGATATTTTCGATACCTATCAAAACATCGATGTATCGTTTTTAGATCGATCTTTTTCCCAGCACTACCCTGAACCACTTACCATTCAACACATAGACCGGACATGTAGAAAACATTTTTACACGCATCAGATATGGTTTTCATGTCCTAATCATATTCGCATTTGCTTGGCTCTGTAGTTTACGGCTCGAGCAGCGAAAATATAATAGTTGATAATCAGTTCGCTGCCAGCGCTCGAACGAAATACGCTTGGGCGTATTGTTGCCTGCTGGTTTGGAGAGTTGGGTGGCCTTCTTCATCGGTTTTATCTGCAGTCTGTAACTGTGTGTGTGCCAGCTCTTCGAATTATGATTATGACATGAATAAATATGTATATATCAAACCAAAGCGTATGCCCCAAGTATTTGAAATAAATTTCTTAAACATCTGGCAGATGGGGGTGAATTGGAGGTCGGTATCCAAAATATAGAACCTCTAGGAAATTATTAACTATATATGTATATGCAACAGACTTGGAAACTCTACATCTGAAGGTGAACGAGATATAATTTTACAACTGATTGTCGATGAAGGTTTTAATCGATAACTTTGAAACAGGAATATTTATCATTTTTTGTAAACAAACGACCATTATATCCAGATTTCCCAATCAATGGTTTAAGAGAGTAAAAGGAAAAAAGCACACACAAAATTCAATCATAGTCTAGGTTAAAAATGCTTTATTTGCAGCAATTTAATTTATTATAAATTGATTTTTAATAATATTTTAACAGGTATATAACAAATATGTAATTTCAAGGTGGGTTGAATTTTCGATTTTTTCGTTTTTTAAACTCAGTTTCTCTTTCATCGTCAATTTATAATTCTTATATACTTTTAATTTTTCCTTTGTTTAATGTTTATATATTTTTAATTATTGTTTAACTCTTAAATTTTATTCCATTAATTTTCGTATTTTCTTCATCTTCATTGTTTATATTTTGTTTTTTTAGTTCATCCCTCAGTAGACGCGTGTTCCGGCAATGGTTGGCTAATTTAATTACAGTTATATATATATATATATATATATATATATATATATATATATAAATGATACATTTTATTTTCTAATGCTGTCTAATAATATGTTTAATTTATTCTACAACCTAATTTACTAATTGTTTTTTTATTTTTTTTATTTTAACTATTTCTCTCTCTCTCCCTCGAGTGCATATATAGGCAACAAATTAATAACAAACAATATTTTTATTATATAGCTATATTATAGCATTTTTTAACTTCTTGAGTCCTTATTTTATTTCATTTATTATATAAGTGTTCTGTAGAATGAAATAAATTTTCAAATTGGATTCATTTATTATAACTTTTTTATATCAAATATAAATAACGCACAAATCATTCTAAGATTAAGCTGATCTAGCTCCCAGAACAAAGTTTAGTAAAAATCTGGTTTCTCTTTTTTATCGTAAATCTTTAAGGTGTAAGCATTTGGTTTTTTTTTTCACAATTGAATTGTTCGTTCACCTTACCTTTTCTCTACAAGTTTGTAATTCAGATTTTAATTAGGACTTCACTAAAGCCAATGTCTGCAAATTGCAAAGATATTTTTCTTAAGCATTATAATACTCATTCACGAAGTCGAAAACGGAAGTATGTTGACGCTTATCCATCTGGAGGTAGGATTTAGTTTACTTAACGGTTTTCTATAAGCTTATAAATGTATTATGTGCTTATAGTGTCCAATATAATTCTTTTATGATTTTAGGCTGGAGTATTGAAATGTAGATATGTGATATTTATATAGACGAACTTCGGGCGCGTGTACCATTGATACTAGGTAGGATTACCTACAATTCTGGATCTGTATCACTTTCTTCTATATGTATATATTTAGATCAACGTCATCTAGAGATATTAGGCTTTAATGCGGGAAATCGGAGAGAGACACAAGGAAAAATCGAAACATTGAATGATCAAAGATTACCTATAATTCGGGATGGATCACTTGATTTTCTTTTAATTGTGGTAAAATTGTTCGAAAAAATATAATTTTTGCTTGTGAACGAGTACATGCAGTCGATTACACCTTACTGCAATTTACACTTCCGATTTAAATGTTTTTAAATCTTATGTGTGCTTCATTGAGATTTTTCTAATACATTTTATATTATATATACATATAATATAAATTTAACGGCGTTCCTATATATTTATGTATTTAACTGCAGCAGTTCGAGATCTATTCGGGCTTCAAGCGATGCCATTGTACCACAGTTTGTTTGGGTTTCGAGATCATATCTTGCCAATGCTTTGTTTCTGAGGCACCTGAACCATTCTTACCTGATTAAAGATTAACAAATTATCAAATGTGAAATATGCAATGTTAAGATTTGTTTTTACCGGCTAACAGTATGCGGCCGATCAGCTCGTTTCTACCAATATTATCAAAGTCCATGACCATAACGTCCAAAGAACACTCGCGTATCTTTTCCCATGGCACATTAAAGCTGAATGATTCATTAAAGACTGGATTAAGTGTACAGGTGAATATAGGGGTTTTTCTCTTCTCTACACGCTTATCACCGAATTGAAGCCAAACTTTCACATAAGGATCTGTAAATTTAAGTTGCAAGTTATATAAAAGTATTTCTTTTAGTCAACATTGGTCAAGTGTGAATCCTCTGTTTGTTTTGATTATTCTATTGTTTAGCATACTTTTGTGATTGCTTATAAGTATTTGTGAGCTGCGCTATTGCGTCTTGCTTTCGGCTTTCGATACCTCATCTCTTTGCATACCAAAGACAGATACTTGTAATTCATCAATTAAACAAAGTGGATGCCATTGTTAAGCTCTGAAATTTCACCCAGTAAATGGGATCTAGAAGAAAATTTATTTACAATTATACTGCCTAAGGGCAAGCGTTGCTGCGTGTGCTTTGGGTAAGTTCCTTGAAACACCTGCACTGGATGGTCCAAGAAATTCCAAGTCGTCCAGTTTGAGAGTTGCTTTCAAATATATTTAAATATATTTCATATATTTCATTTACCTGACTTTCCATTGATATCCTTAGCCTTGAGATTCCGTGCTTTTATCAATGTTAGAGTTAAAATTGAATTAGAAGGATGATAGCATAGTGAAGATAAAAGTTCGCCACATTTGTCCTTGGCAGGTGGCTTCAAGGCCTTCCAAAATGATTGCTTGCCAGCAAAGTCCACCTAAAAGATATATATATATATATATATATATATATATATATATATATATATATATATATATATATGTAAAATAATTAACAATAACTTGGATCAATAGTGATATTACCTGACACAACGGCAAAAATACTTCACCAATGGAATCGTCTCTTGAGAAACGATCATAATCGAAGACATGTAAGTGAAGGACCTGCATAATTTGGTTCTCATTTCATAATTTGAGTTTATGAATTTTATTTTAATACTTACACGTGACTGAAGTTTTTGTATTGGAAAGCCTTCGAAATAGAATGTTTCATTCCAGCGTGGGTTCAATGTTCTCCTCTTTATCTTGGTCTCCAGGCGATGCTTTTTATCTGGCAACAATGTCACTCGCACATAGGGATCGGAAGTTCCACTTAAATCCTTCGCTGGTAGCTCTTTTCCTTGCAGAACTTTCAATATTAGCGTCGTATTTTGAAAATCATATTCCAATGAAAAGTGAATCTGTCCGACGTTTTCACTTGGATCCGTACTATCTAAGTACATATCGGTCATCGAGATGCTTTTATTCTACAAAATTAAATATATATTAAATTAACTTGTAACAGGCAGAAGAAGAAGTGGCAGACTCCACAAAGTATATATATTCTTGATCAGGGCTTCGAACCGAGTCAATATAGCCCTTCTGCATATATATAGATAATAATTTAATACAATTTCGGGTTTTGTTAGATTTTAATCGATGCCTTTGAAAAAGGAACAGTTATTGATTTTCTGAAGCACACTCATACTGCGTGTGCAATACACGTACCTAGCAGAAGAAGAATTGGGTGCCAGTATTCAAAGCTCAAAAAATCAAAATTGTATTAAATTAGAAACTACATACATACATATACATGTATAACAAGTATGAAAGCTCTAGTCGAGACTACCCGACTCGAGATCCCCTGAACCCTCCGAAGAACCAATAATATTCCAAGAATGCCTCATTTCGATGTACGCTTGTACGCATGTATGTGTGTACGTGTGCCAGGCGTTTTGCTGTCTCGCCTACTCTGCCACGTGGGTTATTTTCCGAGAACTTATTTGATTAATAATTCTGTTTGTAGGCGAACAATCGTAATCATAATCATAATCATAATAGATCATGACATTCATATGTATATGCCAAACCAAGCTGTATGTCTCTAGTATTTTAAATACATTTTTTACACATTTGGAAGTGTGGGGGTGAATTGGGGACCGAAATCCAAAATCTGACAAAAACCGAAATTGTATTAAATTAGTATCTATGTATATATATGCAGAAGACATACGGACATGTCTATATCGTAACATTGGACAAGAATATATAATTTATGATCTTCCACGCTTCCCTCTGCCTGTTACATACTTTTTATAAAACCATTACATTTTCAAATAGTTCAGGGTATACAAAAATATTTGAAGATTCTAGCTCCAAAGATGAGTGAGTCATAAACTTTAAAAATATAGTTGATCGATAGCTTTAAAACGATAGAAGTTATCGTGTTTTTGTTTAACAAACTCGATGTGCCACTGCAATATACGGACCTAACACAAACGGAATGAAGTCTCTAGCTTTTACATATATCTTCTGAAATCGACGCATTCAAGCATACGGACAGACTTCCCTGATCAAGAATATATATACTTTATGGGGTCTGTCACGCTTCCTTCTGACTGCTACATACATGTAACAAACCCATTATACCCTAATTTCTCCTTTTCAATTGGTTCAGGATATAACAAATAATCAAAATAATAAACTAAAATGTTTTCATCGCTGTGATTTATATAAATAATAATTCGAACTCTCTTTTTTGGCCCCGTTTTTTAAAGTCCAATTGATTTTTGTATATTTAAGTGTTTTTATGAATTTATGTATAGGGATACCCACCGCTCCATCTTTAGATGTTCCTTCATTTGTATTTGCACCTGTGGAAATATTTGATTTCTTTGTTGGTGTCGTTGCTGGGCCGCTCCTATAATGTATTTTAGTCGTCATATAATAATGTAGAATATACGTGATGTTTAATAATAATGTCAAATATACGAATTTTAATATGGAGATTTGATCAGAAAATGTTAACAGTGGCCTTCGTAGACTTAATAGAGATCTGCACAGTACCGAACTTACCATAAATTTTAGGCTAATTTCTTCCCAAAAGAGATTTATTTCAACTTAAATGGTCCAGTTTTTTAGAATTCCTATTGAATCCGTTGCTAAACATTCTATGGAGGATTGGATTTAGAGCCCGCTAACAAAATCAAATGAAATTGCATGGGTCAAATGGATGCATGATGAAATTTCATCAAAGTGGAAAGTAGAATAAGAGTCAAAAAAGGCTAAGTTAATGTAGTGAACGATAAGCTTTTCCTATTGACGTCCTCATTGCCTGATTAAAAAATATAAATAGAAACAGAAACTACATATGTATAAGAGATGGAGATGGAACTTATACCTATTTGCTATGATTTATACTTCGATAAGTTTTTCTAAATGCAAACTTTCATACGCTGAACCCATTGAAAATGGGAATTCAGGGTGTAATGGTTTTGTGAAAATGTATGTAACAGGCAGAAGCAGACGTCGCAGATCTGTGCACTAAAATAAGTTGATAGCTACTTATATACTTATATGTCCGTTCGTATGAACGCAGGGATTTCGTAAACTACGAAAGCTAGAGAGCTGAAGCTCTACATAAATACTCGTATGTTACTTATGCAGTACGAGTTTATTTATTTTATTTTATTTATCTATTTATTTATTTATTTTTATTTTTTTGATAACCCATATTATTTCCTCATTATCGATATCAAATCGTTTATTTTTTTTTTTTACGTGTTTGAAGCCTTATTTCTACCCCTTATATTTAGATAGATATCAAGGTTGCGCAGATGCTGTAATTTTACGATTTTGGATAACAACGCTTGTTACTTGTTGACTTTATCATTATCTGTTGGTTACTTTCATGAAATATTAGAAACTAGTCTCAGATATTTATGCATATATGTGTACCTACCCAATAAGAGGCGTTCGCAGGTTTAAAAATCCATTCAATTTTCGATTAATATTATTTTGTAGAGGATTCGTAATCGCTTGGGTAACGGGCACTTGCGGCTTACTGGGCGGATTCCCAGATTCTAAAATATCCTGGGCAGCTCTAAATCAAATTTGTGAATATATACGTAAGAATATAAATTTAGATCAGTCATACATTGAGGTGTGTTTCTGATAAGTTAAGAGGAAGCTTTTGAGTAGTGTGAGAGTGAATAGGCACTTTAGATATCATTTCGATTACGTACACTAATTAGCTTAGCCTCCTAGCCTTCCAATAATATTGATCGTTTAAAAACTTATTCAAATCGTAGTTCTAAGTATTATACTCATGATACTGTGTGCATAGAAGAAATCTAATTGCAAACTATGAAAAGCATCACTAGGCAGTTATACATGTATGCACTTGTCTGCATTACTTTCCTTTTTTTTTTTTTTTTTTTTTTGCAGATGAGTTTTATGTAGTCGGTTGTGACTGATAAGTGAGTGGAGTACGAGTTCACCAAAAGTGTTCTCAACTTATACCTTATCTGCTCTACAATATATCTCGTAGTTGTTCATCGATCTCGATTATTTAATCATATCTCGCTCACATCCATTAACTTAAAGCTTCTAAATGTCATTGCAATTGTTAATATATTAAGTGCGAAAATATATAAGTATAAAAGTATAAAAGTATATAAGTATATAAGTATAAGTATAAGTATATAAGTATATAGTATATAAGTATATAAGTATATAAGTATATAAGTATATAAGTATATAAGTATATAAGTATATAAGTATATAAGTATATAAGTATATAAGTATATAAGTATATAAGTATATAAGTATATAAGTATATAAGTTATATAAGTATATAAGTATATAAGTATGTAAGTATATAAGTATATATATATTTTATATATAAGTTAAGCGCTCCTACACTACGAGAGTAGCGATTAGTTGCGTTGAGTTATATTCTCGCGTAGACAAATACACTTGGATTCAATGAAATAACATATTTTATATAATTTTGTATAATTCGGGAACAATGGGTCTAAACTCTATCTCGTCCGAATATAAAGTGAATAGAATGAGCTCCGTAGTTTATGTCCTCTTCTCGAATGTCTGATAGGAGAATCCAGCCTACTACGTATCCTTAGCTCTCCTTATATATATATATATATATATATATATATATAATATACTTATACAATTTTTTGTAGAGAGGAGAGCGAGATATACGTACGGATGCTTACCTCAAGCTGTAGCTACTTGATTCCTCGTCTTCATTCGGTTCAATAAACTGCAGTTGTGACCTTTTGTGCCGCCACCACAGATAGCCTCCGGCCAAAAATAGTGATATTGCAATGATTAAGCCCAGTATAGCAAGGCAGGCTATTACTATAATGCTCGCCATATCTGTAAGAAATTCAACCAAATCTGTTAAAATTATGTGATTAATTTTTACGATTTTTCTTTTCAACTTTAAAAAATCGTTGCATAACAAAATAAATAAATAACAAAAAGAAAGCTCTTTATTGTTAAAGCTCATATTGGCTATATCTAAATAACAAGAATGAAAGCTCTAGTTGAGACTGCTCAACTAATTGATCCCATGAACCCTTCCAAAAATTCATCGCTTCCCTTTTTCATGCGTAACAAACTATACATGCACGGACACACACACTGATATACGCTAATGATATACGCATATACGCAAATGCAGGCTATCTCGCTTGCTCTTCGCATGGATTATGTTATGATAACTTATGTAACGCATAATTCTTGTAGATGGACTTTCGTAATCAGACGTTCAGATTATGATCATGACATTCATATGTATATGCCAAACCAAAATGCATGTCTAGTATTTGAAATAAATTTTTTACACATTTGGCGGATGGTTGGAATTAGGTGCTGGTATCCAAAATCTGACAAAAGTAAAAATTGTGTTAAATTAGTATCTATATATACATATGTAAAAACTTGAACACTCTTGCTATAAAAATGAGAGATATAACTTTTAAAAATATATTTAATCAATACATTTTTAACTATAAAAGCTATCGATTTTTTGAAACCATCTTAAATATACAATATACGGACCTAACGCAAAAAGAATTTAGTCTCTAGTTCTTAATCTTCTGAAATAGACGCGTTTAAACATACGGACAGACAAACAAAAGGAAATGACTTTATCGACTCATCTCGTCGTCCTGATCAAGAATACATATATAGTTTGCTGTCGGCCACGTCACCTTCTGCCTGTTCATTAAATTTAACAAAACCATTCTACCCTGATTTCCCATTTTCAATGGGTTCAGAGTATACAATATATAATAAAATCGATTTTGAAACTAAACCTACAAAGATTTTTTAAATTTATAGTTATTCTAATAACCAATCTTCTTAAAATGATAACCTTAATAAATAAGAAAGCCATAGTTGAGATTGCGCGACTACGACATCCCCGGATCCCTGCAAATAAAGTTATACTCTTCTTCTTTACGCACGTATAAGCGCGCTCTGCTAACGTTGTTGCTTCCATAGCTTCCGGTGCAGTTGGGCTATACTTTGGAAGCTTATAATTCTGTTTCTAGATGGACGACCTTCATGAAAATTTCGGAGCGTAAAAATAGGATCCAAACGTGTCTATTTGCCAAATTGCATTCAATTTGCATTTGAAATGCTTTTTTTTATTATATACTTTAGACGCCTTTAACTCCATTCCTAGATAGATGATCTTCATGAAACTTTCAAAATATATTAAGAGCATCCAAATGTGTGTATTAGCAAAATTTAAAGTCTCTAGTATTTGAAATGCATTTTTTGCATATTGGTGGCGAGGAGGGCGTGTGTTCCGAAATCTTAAAATTACGAAATCTGCGTATCCATAATATCTATCTAAATACATAAATTTGAAGACTCTAGCTCAAACGGTGTAGAAGTTACGCTTAAAAAACTTTAAAAATTTTAACGAATTTTCGATTTTTTATCGATAATTTGGAAATGGGATGAGTTATCGAAAAAACAAAACAAACTCGTACTGCGTAACTAGATTACGAATATTCATGTAAAATTTCTCTTTAGCTCTCTAGCTTTTGTAGTTTCCGAAATCTCGACGTTTATACAGACGGACGGACAGGGGCCAATCAACTTTTTTTCAGCTGATCAAGAATATATATACTTTGTGGGGTCTGCGACGTCTCCTTCTGCCTGTTACATACATTTTCTCAAAACCATTATACCCTTCAGGGTATAAAAAGGGATTATTGGTCAATAATTGAAATCGAAGCTGATTTGCACGTGATATTATTGAGGCAAAAAGACAACTGAATCCTCCAAAGAATTTCTAGCAATAAAGGTGTACAAACTGGATGGTGAGTCAAATCATTTATGTACGTTTGTCTGTCCAAACGTTAGGTACAGGCAATTCCCTTCCCCAATTCAGCAAACATATACATACATATACTTCAAATATTCGAGATTTTAGGTTGAGCAAGTGTACACACGTATGAATGTCACTCCTCAGTCAATAGAGCGCGAGATTATGCGTTTCTTCTATATTCAGAAAAGAAGCGTAGAATTCTCAAAATTCAAAGGGTTCAGATGACCTCTTATTCTCGCTTAGAGCACTCCCGCTTAATTTATGGTAGCAATTAATATTAATATAACGAAATACGATAATGTAGATTTTAATTAATGCAAATTAATTTTATGTTTATGTATTTTGTAATATATAATAAATAAATAAATAAATAAGTATATATGTATATGCGCTGTGTATGTATGTATGTGTATATTATCACACTTTTAGTTATTAGTTATGCATGTCCTACAATAACCCTTACTGATAAGAGAAAAAAAAATATGTTTGGTATAGCTAACATGTAGAGAAAGTTTTTTCTTTACCTTTTAAATCTTTTCATATATGTATATATGTATATATTTATATGTATACGTATGTAATCCTTTTGAATAGTTAAAGACAAATAACAACTGTATTATAACGCATTATGCTGTATCATGTGATATACCATATGATATTTTTTTACATATATATATTTTTATGCACAAATATGAAAACAATATCTATTGTATTGTTTTCTTTTTATTATATTTATATATATATATATATGTGTTATATGTTAGTCTACACAAAATATATACTCTAATTCACATCTATATTTTCAACAATATTTTTTTCGTATTTTTTAAGTTTTATAAAACATTTTTATTTCGGCGACTTATGTATGTATAAGTAGATGTGTCTGAGCAGCAGGGGATGACGATGACAGTAACCGACGAACTGGTAAAAGGAAAACCGCCGAAAAATGAAAGCTCATCCATCTCTGTGGAGAGTCAGATGTTGATATTGGACAACAAATATATATATATATATATGTATATATATATATATATATATATATATATATATATATATATATATATGTATATACATTTGTATATATATAACTCTGACTATATATATATATATACATATATACGGTAGTCGACAGTTTTCAAGTGTAATTCTTTAAATAAATGCAACCAAACATACGCAAATTATTATGTTTCAATATCGAACTCACATTTATCAAAATTTATATATACGATACATTATAAGAGTTGTAACTCTGTTTGCGAAAGCTCATTTAACTAACAGCTCTTTTGCGCATGTCGTCTTCTACTTTTTGTATAACTCTGACTAAATTCAAAACAAATTATTACAATGAAATCAAATTATTTTACAGTTTTTAAGCCACAATAACTCTGAGTATATTTAAAAAATTATAGCGATAATTAGTAAATTTTTAATAATTGCTATAAGGAAGTGAATATATACTCCCTTATTACTCAAAATATGATATCATGATTTGGATATCGCTTAGTTACTTTAAACGATAATACCATACAAATATTTTCCGAAGCTATTCTGCATTAGTACATTCGAAAACTTAAGAGGATATCCGTTAGTCTGGTAATCCAAGTGGTAAAATCATGGTAAATTTTATTGCAATATTAATTCATAGCGAGAAAGCTACCAAACGCTCGCTGAGAGAGAGAGAGGAGAGAGAGAGGAGAGAAAGAGAGAGAGAGAGAGGAGAGAGAGAGACAGATACTGAGAAAGAGAGAGAGAGAGTTGACTTTTTATCGTTCTCAAGGGCCATGCGCTCTAAGAATTTTAATATCTGCGCATGTCTCAGCCTTCACCAATCTTATGTTTGGCATTATTCTATAAGAGTGGAGACATTTTTATGCCCTGAACTCATTAAAATCGGAATTCAGGGTATAATGGTTTTGTGAAAAAGTATGTAACAGGCAGAAGGAGACGTCGTAGACCCCACAAAGTATATATATTCTTGATCAGCACAAAAAAATAAGTTGATATAGCCTTGTCCGTCCGCCTGTATGAACGACTAAATTTCAGAAACTACAAAAGCTAGAGAGCTGAAATTTCACATGAATACTCGTATTTTCATCCCATGGTTTTTGAGTATAACTTCTGCACCGTTTGAGCTACAGACTCGAATTTGCATATTTATCTAAATTATCTAGATATTAGAGAACGGAGATTTTCTAACATTCGCATTTTGGAACGCATTTCAAATATTAGAGACTTGCGATTCGGCAAATAGGCGCATTGAGATGCTATTAATATATATTCTGAAAATTTATGAAGATCATCCATCTAGAAATGGAGTTATAAGCGTTCAAAGTTCATACGTTCGTCAAGGAGAACGGTATTAGTTTTGTTTGCAGGGTTCAGGGTATTTTGTAGTCGAGCCGTCTCGACTAGAGCCTTCTTACTTGTTTTTGTTTCGGATTATTTAACGCATATTCTAAGCGCAACGGGGCGAACATACATGCATAGATATACATACGAATGAAAAGCAGAAGAGAAGTGAGAGAGAAAAGAGCTATTTTTGCCGTCGACCAGCTGCCCAGAATCAGAATCAACTCAGTTTAAGTTTAGTCGAAAGGTACCCGTAACGCACAACGCACCTCACATTTTTTGTGCTTGAAAATTATGTGTGTGTACATTTATCTGTATGTGTAGGTACATATACGTGCTTCTGAAGGTACATATACACACGTACACTCATAGGTACATTTGTGTATAAGTGCATTTCACGGATACGCGTGGAACATGTTCTAAAATAATTTTCATGTCAACAATCACAAGAGCAAAAGTTTCTTACATGTTTACAAATATATCTATATATATATATATATATATATAGTGTAATTATTGTGTAACATTCAAAAGCGAATTTTAATTTATTTTCCCTGAATTCTTGAATAAAGTGATGCAATAAATGGAATACCTACAGACCCAATATATTTGTATATATATATATAAATAATTATTTTGATTTAGTTTTCAGAATTATCGGCTCTGAAAATGAATAGCAAAATAAGAAGACTATAAAACTAAATCGAACAGGAAATAATGGAATTGGCTTCAAAAAAACAAAAGCAAAGAAAAATAAATCATTTAAAATAAAAAAATGCCCAAAATATATATATACAGGTAAACTAAATATACACACATATATATACTATATATAAAAGTTAAGGATGCATAGTAGGCTGGATTCTCCTATCAGGCATTCGAGAGGAGAACACAACATACGGAGCTAATTCTGTTCAGTTTATACCTATTGTCAATAATTAATAATACAAAATTATATAAAATACGTTATTTCATTGAATCCAAGTGTATTTGTCTACTCGAGAATTAAGCTCAGCGCCCCTAATCGTTATTCTCTTAGTGTGAGAGCGCCTAACTTATATATATACAAAATAAATATATAACTATTTTCTTGTTGGTAGATTCTTGTTGATAAAAACGCGCTAATAGGATATTCAATGGTATATAAAGTGCGCAAGGTATGTTTATACCAGAAGCACTAAGAAGCTGTATGATCGAGACGGACGTATCATCGTATTTACAAACATCATCTACCGGACAGGTAAAAGTGATATGATATGTATATACATACACACACACATATATAGGGTATATATATATATATTTAATTAATATAAATTTTGGACTATAGCCTAAACTATGCATTTAACCTAATGCTAACATATCAGAACTTGAAAGATTCAATGAACATTTGTAATCAGTATACTGGAGGGAATATGTTAGTACCATATGACCCTTTGAACTAATCAATGTTTTTCTTGTTCGGATATCTCTCAATATTGGTTTTGGTAGTGCATAGAATAAAGCTGATTTTATAGGGCAGCTTTTGCCTAGAATGAAGCGGATATGTAGTCTGAACGTTTGGATCTTTCAAAGGATGGGACTAAAATAGCTCTACTAAACACTGCAATGCGTATTAGGGACGCGGAAAACATATAATTTGTTCAATAGACTTTGCTGTTCTGAATTGTCAGATCGTTCTTAAAAATAGCTCTCACCAAACTAAATGTTAATGGATTTTTTGTAAATGGAAGGTAGGCACATAATTTAGTTTAGAACCAATAGCCAAGTCGATCTATTCTATCGCTGAAAAGTTATCAGTAAGTATGAAAATCTATAAGAACTGTAGATTTTAAATGTTATTAGTAGGCGACCCTTTTGCCATTTCTCTTTCGTCTTTTTAGTTTGAGTCAGCCAGTGAAATATGTATTGTAGATAGATAATGGGCTAAATTTCAATCAACTACCTTTTACTGCTTAATTTCATATAATTATAATCAAATTTAATTTTACATCAGCTAATATGTTTACAATGAAACTAATCAAATTAATTCTAATTGTTAGGTATAATGAATATATGGTCTGGATTAATAGGAAATAATAATAAATGCGATTTCCATATTACACCATTAATCAAAAATAACTTAAAATGTAACTAAAGAAATTTTTATTAACTTTTTCAAATCAAATTATTGGTGTATGTCTCTATATGTAACAATATATATATATATATATATATATATATATATATATATATGACTATATGTAACAATATATAAATTGGACTGCAATCTTGTTTGTCTACTTTTACCTTTCACATTTAACTTTTGATTGTGCAAGTTTGTGTCCTTTTTGTTTAGCATATGTGTTTTCTCCCATGCTTGACCTGTAAACAAATTACCCTGATAAATAAACACATACTTTCAAAATTACAAGTTTTCTGCTGTCGAATCTTCGACATTCATTTTGAATTGGATTTTAAAATCTTTATAGTACAAGTAGTATGTTGTATATGCCTGATTATTGTATCAGTCTTTTCGTCCATAATATATTTCAGTTATAACAGCGAATTGCTTTAACTTATTGAATATATTTTATTTTATAAGTACAAGTTTATCAATATTATTCGGTCACCCCTATTGTCCATCTGCGAAATAACGAAAATGTAGGCACAAGCTGTTGCTGCTCCACTAGCTCGGAGTTGGAAGTAAACATTTTACTAACGATCAAGAAACTTCTGAGGACGAAAGTTTTCAGATGTCAGCAAAAAATATTACTTTCCCTTTGGCGCTTAGATGAACTGGAAACTGACTTTACAAAATATATGTATATTACACAATATAATAAGGACAAGATTTACTTAAGATCTGGTGTGTACGGTGGACTTTAGGATCACTATAAATGTCTATGTTTATGCGTATTTATATTAAATGCGTTTTTTTTTAATGTGTGTGGTTTGTTATATATATATTTTTTTTATTATTATATGTTTCAAAAATTATATAAGCACACTTTTAAGGAATCATCAAAAATATGAACTTCTGTTTTCATTAACTCATTAAAATTGCAATCACTGTACATATGTATATGTATGTATATACTGTCTAAAAAACAGTTTTAAAACCACTGTTTTTGCTTTTAACATTCTCAACCCGTAAATTATTTCTTGCCTCAGACCACTGCGCATTTGGTAAGGGCAAAATCCTTTCGCAATTTGCATTGTGCGGAGGAATTGCATAGAAGAATTATGCTATTTTCTGCTATTTACTTCTGAGTAACAGCACAAATTTACTTTTTTTGCAAAAAAAAAAAAAAAAAAAAAAAAAAAAAAACTATCATCTGCGCTGCTTTTCTCAAAAAAATCCAATCGAAACAGTAGACAACCGAGTTTTTATACTCTGTTCCCAAAGGGAAAAAGAGTATATTGGGTTTGTGGAATGTCCGTCTTGCTGTCCGTCCGTCTGTCCGTATGAATGCAATATTTTTGGGCGCTATTAGAGCTAGAGACTTTAGAAATCAGATATACTTATGTACAAACAAGTAAGAAGGCTCTAATCGAGACAGTTGGACTACGAGAGTCCCTGAACCCTGCAAAAAAAAAGACTAATATTCTTCTTCATTACTCACTCATAGGCGCGCAGTTGCTGCCGTAGCTTGGTGGTGGGTTGGGCTGAGCTTTGAACGCTTATAACTCCATTTCTAGATTGACGATTTTCATGAATCTTTCGGAATATATCATCATAGAATGTAAATGTGTGTATTTCCCAAATTACAAGTCTCTAGTATTCAAATGTTTTTTTTAATTTTATTATTTTTTTTTTTTTATCTATATGCCAAATCAAACTGTATGTCTCTAGTAATTGAAATCAATTTTTTACACATTTGGGGGTGTGGGGCTGAAATGGAGACCGGAATCCAAAACTTGACAAAACCCGAAATTGTATTAAATTAGTATCTATATATATGCAGGAGACTTGGAGACTCTAACTCTAAAGATGAACGAGATATAATTTTATAACTGATTCTCTATAAATGTTTTTATCGATTCAATATACGAACCCAACACAAAGAGAATGAACTCTCTAGCTCTTATATCTTCGGAAATCGACGCGTTCAAGCTTACGGAGAGACGGACAGACGGACAGACGGACATGCCTATATCGACTCAACTCGTCACCCAGATTAAAAATATATACACAATATGTATATATAAAATATATATACAATAATAAAAATATGTTACATACTTTTAACAAAACCATTATACCCTGAATGCCCATTTTCAATGGGTTCAGGGTATAAAAACAACATAATCATCTCATTAAAGATTTACATGAAAAATAAATATGTGCTTGCAAAATACTATTTAAAACAAAAACAAAATTGTTTCAAATGTCTTTTATGTGATTTTGATGTGTGTTCTAAATGTTTTAATGTGAGCCAATAATATATACATATAACAACATTCTTATACAGTCAAGCACACGAAAGTCTTGACCTCTCGTAATTAAGTAGTCTGTAGTAGTGTAGTCTAAAGTGAAATAGTACATAAAGACTAAATAGTTTTTAAATTTGTAAATATTTATTAATCATTTTGGCAATACTCTCATGTTTATTAAAAATAATATTGAAAACAAGTAAGACAGCTGTAGTCGAGACTGCTCGACTACGAAATCCCCTGAGCCCTTCTTCGAACGAATCATATTCCAAGAATTATTCGATTCGTTTGCACGCCCAAGAAACTATACATGCAAAAGCAGGAGCACACACGCGCTTGTAAGCATGTATGTGTGTGAGCAATGCAGGCGGCTTGTTGTCTCGCTGCCTTTGTTGCTGCGCCACATGGGTTTTGATGAGAAAACTTTGATGATTGATAATTCTGTTTCTAGATGGACAATCGTATTGATTTCTTCAGATTATGATTATGATATTCATATCTATATGCTGGTGGGGCGAAGTGGGGACCGGAATCCAAAATCTGACAAAAACCGAAATTGTATTAAATTAGTATCTATATATATGCAGAAGACTCGGAGACTCTAACTCTTAAGATGA